>PVIH01020612.1:8104-31968 GCA_004025045.1 Sigmodon hispidus
ACACCAAGCATAGCATCACTTAAAAAAAAAAAAAAAAAAAAAAAAAAACCTAGGTAGTGATACTTAGAGAACATGGCCAAGAAATAAATGGCAAAACCAGAAAAGAAAAAAATAGTGGACTTCTCTGGGTAGGGTAGCTACTAGGGTCCAAGTAGTGGGCTGAATGTGTTATCATATGATTTGAATCCCAGCCCTCAGAGGGCAGAGGCCGACAGGCATCTGTGGCTACAAGGCCAGCTTGGTCTACGTAGTGAGTTTCAGTGCAGCTAGTCCTGTATAGTGAGAACCTATCTCAACAACAACAGTGAAGGGGCTGGAGTGGTGGCTCAGTGATTAAGAGCACTGGCTGCTCTTCCAGAGGATCAGGAGTCAATCCCCTACCCCAACATGGCAGCTCATGTCTATGTCTCCAGTCCCAGGGGATCTGACCCCCCTCTTCTGGTCTCAGAGACGCTGCATGCATATGGTGCATATACACATGTGGAGGCAAAATAGCCATACACATAAAAACAAACAAATACAAACATAGAAAGACGAGACTGGGATATAAAAGCCATACACTCTTCTAAGTATTAAAAATAAAAACAGCAAAGAAAAAAACAATTGAAAATAGTAAAAACAACACAGAAAAAATAGCTTATAATGCTTATGATAAGCATCTGTCAGATCCAAAAATGGAAAAGCAATTTTGCAAAAAGATAAAAACAATAAAAGAATACAGTATGGAAAATTTCAACATACTCTATACATTATTTTAAATATATAGCAAAATACCTGACATATAAAAAGAAGCAAATTACAACTGTCATAAAGAAATTGTTGGCTAAGAGGATGAGCTGATAATTTTTAAAGACAAAATAAAATTTAACAAAAATGTTTAACCTCATTAATAATCAAAGAAAGGTATACAAAACAGTATACAAAGCACTAGTTTTCTCCTCCAGGTTGACAGTTTGTATTGACAGATGAAGAGGCATCTATGCCTATGATAAGTTATCCTAACTCTATTGCTGTAGTGGGAGGAGTCGGCACAAATGTTCACAAAATAAATCAACAAGCTTTATGACACCCATTCCTAGTAATGACATTTCCAAAAACCCATCATAAGGAAATAATTAAAAATGCATGTAATGATAGATTTATGTGTGGGGATATATGCTTCAACATTATTTTAATAGCAGGTTGTAACCACAACAAATTTCAATAAGCAAATAATTTAATAAATTCTGACATAACCATCAATAGATTATTGTATGATATTAAATCAGATTTTTTAAATATTGGGACTATTTGTTTTGTACATGGGAATTCAATGTCTATTGCACACTGCCTCACACAATACATATACACATAAGTTCTAGTTAGATTAAAGACTAAATAGTGAAAAATTCAAAATTTGCAATAAAAAAACATGAGAATATTTTTAAATTAAGAAAAATTTATTAAAACACAAAAACCAAAAACGACAAGATATTAGAGTTAAAAATAGCTCTCAGACTCCCCTCCATTCTGCAGACACACAGCACCACACTATACAAGCCTTGAAAGGCCCATGACAAAACCCCAAACTAGGAGCTGAAAACAACAGGATCTAATTCTTCCAGCTCTGAGGATGAGGCTACAGTCAAGGACTGGTAAGTTTGTGATTCCTCTGAAGGTTCTACAAGAGAATCCTTCATTGCCTCTTCCAGCTTCTGGCAAAGGCAGACAGCCTTGACTTAAAGCAACATAAATGTAGCCTCCATGTCTGTTTTCTCCCTTTCTGTTTCTTAGGGAAGCACTGGCTTTCAGGCCACACTAATGACAGGATGACCTCCTCTTGAGATCACTAACTCTATCTGTGGAAACTCTTTTCTAAACAAAGGTACCTTCACAGTTTCCGGAGGCAGGTAGGGGTTGGGGGGGGGTCACAGCTCAACCCATTCTACCTCACAGGATTAGCTTCCAAGAGAAGTTGAGTCACAACCACATTGCCCTTCTATCTGAGAGAGATGGCATAGTGTGGTTCCCTCCACACCTGCTACACTAGAGTGAGAGCAACACACTTTGACAGTGTACAGAAGGATCATTCCAAAGCACTTGGGCAGTAATAAGTACTAATGATGAAAAGCAGTGTGCAGATCAAAGACCACAGAGAGAAGATGCTGTATGGAAGCCCTGAAGCAGACAGGAAAAAATGATGACTTTTTTGTTATTCAAATCCATAACCAGAGAGCACATAGCCTCGTGCTCACATAGCCCTCAGCCTACTGGTCTCTGCCCTAAGGTATGTGGACTGGCCATATCAGATCTTCTTTCCTCCATTGACGGCCTCATGATCACAGTCAAGTCCTTGATTTCTTTAGTGGGCTTCCTCCAACTCCATGTTAAGAAGCAAGTCAAGTTTGCCGTTATGGAGTTAGGCACTGAGTAGGGGCTCTGACTGAATGGAAAGTCTTACTAGTCCTGACCTAAAAGATCAACAAGAACTGAAGAAGCTAGGGAGCACCTAAAGAACCATTAGCATTCTGCAGAGAACCATGAACAGCTTCCATTCCCATGGTCTTTGGGACTAGAGAGCAAGCAGCTCAGGCTACCTAACCTTGGCTGGCCCATTGGGATGTAGAGACCACAAGCCCCCAAGGGGACCTCCTTCTCTCTTGTATCCAATGGCAAGAGTAGAGTGATGACTGATTGACCAGTGACGGGATCACACCAACATCTCCAATAACCCAGACCTGGCTGCCTCTGCTTCACTATTGGCCCTGCATAACAAGGAACCCCCAAGATCATATATCCAGTGTTCCTCTTTTCAAGTCTAATAAATGTAAGTCCAGAGAGAGAGATTAAGTTCACTTAGCGGTCAACTCCTCACAAATTCTTTTTGTTCATACATACAAAGTATGAACTAAGATCCAAGAAGGTAATGTCCATTCATTGCTTTCCTGAGACATTAAAAAGAAATGTATTACTCAGCAATGAGAAGCAAGAAATCCTTCACTTCAGAACGCACCCACCTAAAGCATTACGAAAACAATGCTTAGCTGTCATGACCTCCATCCACATCAAGGGAGAATGTCCAGGGCAGTGTCCTAATGAAGACTAGTGGTCCTGCAGAGGGCTGGGGTTATCTAGTTCTTTCTGTGCATCTATTGTTTTATGAGTATTATATTGTTATTCCTTACCAAAAAAAAAAAATGGGCAAGAAGTACTGATAATAAATTCTAAGGTATAAACTGGGTATGGTGGAGCATGCCTTTAATCCCAGAGGCAGGTGGGTCTGTGAGTTTTAGGCAAGCCTAGTCTACCAAGCAAGCATGTTCCAGAACAGCCATGGATATGCAAACTCTGTTTCCAAAATAAATGAATAAATAAAGTAACAAAACAAAATAAAAAACAAAAATATCTCCTGATACATAAAAACTCTGAGATATAGCACAAGATTCAGAAGTAGCCTAGTGTTCCCTGAGTTACCCCTGACAAGTAGCCCACTCCTGGGAGCGAGGGAGGGAAAAAGGGAGGGAGGGAGGGAGGAGGCTGTTGTAGAGTTGTAATGGGATTATGTTCTGATACACTGTCCCTCCTGCTGGTTTAATAAAAAGCTGATTGGCCAGATGACAGACAGGAAGTATGGGCGGGGCTACCAGACCAAGAAAACTGGGAACAGGAAGAGCAAGAGAGAGACACCAGAGGAGACAGCAGCAGACACAGAGGAAAGAAGACAATCATGCTGCTCTGAAAAAAAGTACCAAGCTACATAGGTAAAAAGATGAATGGAAATAGGTTGAGTTAAGATGAAAGAGCTACCTAGCAATATGCCTGAGCCATAGCTCAATCAGTATGAAATTAATAGAAGCCTTTGTGCAATTATTTGGGGGCAAAACGACAGTAGAGCTGTGAGTGGGTCTGAATCTTGGGGGCCAGGCCAAAAAGTCTGGGGCCAGAAACTTCTTATTACAAATGGCACACCAATGTGAGTCACATATACACACATAAAGCCTTAAAAAGCATATAAAGGGTTCTAGAGCACAGAAATAGAGCCAAAAACAGCTTCCAAGTTGTGTCTTTCACATGAGCCATGGTATAAAAATGCCCTGGTATGGCTTGTGGGCTTGAGTTACAAAGTGGAAGGCTTTCCAAGTGCAGCTTAAGCTGCAAAAAGGCCAGTTCCTGAAGTCTCATAGGAGCCTCAATAAACAACAAGCTGTATATGGTGGATTTAAGGTTTCTGTTTATATAGAAAAAAAGGGAGCAAAGTCAAAGACTGTTTCTTAGTAGCAGCATTTTCTTGGGCGGGCTCTGTTTGCTGGAGTCAAACAGAGGCATGGCTTTTTTTAAGAGAGGCTTCCTGACTCAGTATTAGAGACAAAACACTTATGAGTCTTTTAAGAGGCCCTGCTGCCAAATACTTAAATGGGGTTCATGAGCAGCAGATGGCAATGCTTTACTTGGTGGTTATATAGACCCCAAAATTCCCCAGAGTAGTAATTGTGGGTCCTACCAGTACCTCTGCTAAAAAGCTAAATTCTATGAAGCTAGACTAGCCAGCCACCCTGGCCAAGCCTTTAATCCTTAGCCACACCGGCAGATTAAAGATGTGGTCAGAAACAGAAGGAAATAGAGGGAGCTGGGTAGACTCAGCCACTCTAGCCAAGCAAAGGTGTAGTCAGAAACACAAAAAGATAAGAAATAAGAGATATGCGGTAAAGACATATTAAAAAAAAAAACTCTAAATGGTTTAGAGTGTGTTTAAAAATATACATAGGCTTGAGAGAGAAAAGAAAAAGGGAAAAGGATAAAGTCCTTTAAAACAAAGAAACAGAGTAAAAAATTAGTAACAAGCCACATAAAGATGTAAATTACAAAGAATGTCTGGATACTGTATGCTATTGTCTTGTCTTTAAGTTTTTTGACTGAAAACAAAGTAGTAAAAGCTGCTAAAAAGCCATCTGATTATAAATGCTGTTGGATTAATTCAACATATATATTTTGTAAATAAGTTGACTTTAAAATTGAAATCCAAAGATATACTACTTTGGAGAAGAGGTTTTCTTTTTATTTCCACAGAAAATGAGAGCCAGTGGATTTATTCCCAGTTAAGGAAAATACCTATGCTGTACTCCCTTTAAAAACATATTTTCCATCTGTGAGTCAAAAAATTCTCGACTATCCTAAAGAAACCTATTAGGAATTCTTCAGATGGTTCAAATAACATTGGAAAGGGCTGTAGGTTACTGCCAACATGGCCAGTGAGGAATCATGGAATTATGTCACTGTTAAAGGGGTTCCTATAGGGCATGTGGCCACTTTTTTACAAAACAAAGTCTCTAACATTTGAAAATTATAAGCTCCTTTCTTCATTTGAACATTGTAGTGGGATTATGTTGGTAATGTAAATATCTGTCTGGCCTATGGGTTTAATAAAAAGTTGATTGGCCAAAGGCAAATAGGAAATGTGGGCAGGGCTACCAGACTAAGAAAACTCAGGAACATCTCAGAGCAGACACAGATGCTAGACACAGAGGCCAGAGTCACCAGAGTTGCTAGGAGACACAGAGGAAATGTCACTTTGAGAAAAGGTATGGAGCTGCATGGCTGAACAAGATGGGTTGAGTTCAGATGAAGGAGCTAGCAAATTATATGCCTGGGCCCTAGGTCAATCAGCAGAAAAATAATATAAGTGTCTATGTGATTCTGTGGGACTGCATGTGTATCTGGGGGGGGTACTGTGGTTCCGAACCTCAAGACTAGACCAGAAAGTCCGGGCCAGAAGCTTTTACAACAGAGCATACCTCTTTTTTCCTTCACCTCTTCCTAATGTAATTTGGAAAGTGACTTAAAAAGCAAGAGTGATACACTATGTGTGAGGGAATTCTAGACCCTCATTATGGCTAAATGAAGGGAGATGTATTCCCAACCACCACATAAACACACAGTGTCAAAAGTCCAGTAGCAAACAACAGGGGGAAAAGAAAACAGGAATAACTTTATCTGTAGGTTATGGGCTAAGACTGCATTTCAGAGATACCTAGTTAAATAATGTGTATGATTAAAGTTAACGTTTCCTGTTTCTCTTTTCCTTTCAGTAGTGCTAGTTACCTTACATGACATCCACAGCTCAGCCAAGCCTCGTGTTCTCAGCCCACAGCCATTTCTGAAGGCAAAGCCCCTGGTTCTCATTGCTATAATTGTTTCATAAATATTGCTGTTACTTCTCTTAAATTCTTAGATGAACTGAGTTGGCATTTAAGGAACAAATTCTACCTTTCAACATCCCCTGTATAAATATGAGAACCTTTTTAAGCACAAAATGTTTCTTAAGTCAATCGTTGATGGCAAATTCATAGAAAGGACATGAAAAGCCATTTGGAACAGAAAGTGTACTGTCTTCCTGTGACAAGTGATACATGGACCAAGGTCATCTGATAGAATCAATTACCTTGTACGATGCCATTAAATCAACTCAGTAAGCCGATCAAGTGAGGCGAAGATCAACTGTCTTGTCTAAGATTAAAACTATGTTTATTCTCAGACCCTAATCACTGACTTTTGTTGATTTGTTTACAGCCTAATGAGCGATGCACGCTTGCTGGGGGAGAGCTCCTTGGAATGTAACTCAGTCATGGGGCTGGTGAGCACCATATGAGAGGCCTCGATACTGTGAAAGAAAGGGACAAGGAGAAGGAACAGGAAATAAAGGAAAAGAGAGAAGGAGGGAGAGAGGAAAGGAAAGAGAAGTAATTAATTTGAGCTTCAAGATATTGCTCAGTGGTAGAGAGTTCAAAAGGTTCTGGGTTTAGTCTTTAGTACCAGAGAGAAGGAGAATATGAATATGGTTTTTAAAGGAAAGGGTACATTAAGCCGGATATGCAAACAGATTCATTCCCCAATCCATCAAAGAGACACTGTTACTACCAGCAGGATATAAGGAATCATCTCTGTCTCTTTGTTTTGCTTAATTTTTATGATCACTCCTTTCCTGTGGCATTTGCATTTATTAAATTACAGGTGCAACTGTATATTTATATTTAAATGTACAACATAATGTTTGTTTATACACACATACAAATACTGTGGAAAGGCTATAATATAGCAAATAATGTATTATTTCCTGAAGGTTATCATTTGTGTGGTGGCTTATGTCTATAAATTCTAGCACTTTGGAGATGGAAACAGGAAGACCAATGGATCAAGGCCAGCTTTGTCTACATAGCAAGTGTTCAAGGCTGGCTTAGGCTACCTGAGACCCTGTCTCAACATCCACCTCCTCCCATCCCCCCCACCCCACCACCACCACCACCCTGCTACCAAAAACAAAACAAAACAACAACTCTACTATATTGTTAACTCCACTTAGTGGTACTGAATAGATCTTAAAATGCATCCCTGTGCCTGGCCTCTGGCTGAAGCTTTGTATCTTTTTGATCAGCATCTCCCCCAGTCTCTTCCACCAACAGTCACTTGTCCAAGTGCAAGCAAGAGGAGACATTGGCCTGTGGGTATTCTCTTACCTCTTCTTGCTTGGTCATTTTTAACATTCTGGACACTTTCTATAGAAAATGTTGCATGTACACAAGACCTTCAGAAAATTGCACACAAAGGATAAACGTTTGTACCTTTAGAAGACTGTAATTAAGACTCATCAACTGCTTAGAAATGAAAGTCATACTCTGAGAACTGTCCCAGAAAGTTTGCTAGAACAGCATTCCTAAGAGTGCACTGTGTGTAAGATCCTTGAAAGACCAATCCAGGATCTTTGTGTGGATTCACGTCACAGAGCCACGGAAGCCACACCCTACATTACCCACTTTGTTATTCTCCAAGTTGATCACTTCCAGGAGGTCATGGTTCTCTAAGCCCTGGAGGCTGCTGATCTGATTGTAGGACAGATCTAGCTTCTGCAAGGCTCTCAGTTCCTCCAGGCCTGTGATGGTCTCAATCTTGTTCTTGCTCTAAAATGGACAAAATATACAGTTTGTGTTTTAAAGCAATGTGCAAGAAGATGTAAAGAAGCAATCTCCATATTTGGATGTGGGCCCAAGTTCTTTACCAACAAAAACAAAACAGTAAACTGTTGTTTCCCTGTCTGCATTTCCATCATTCACCAATCTAGATGGTTTAACAATGCATGTTATGATGTTAGCCTTTGATTTTTCAGACTACTTCATTTATTTTTTGAGATTATATCATTTTCTTCCCTACAACCCTCTAATATGCCCCTCCTTGCTCTCTTGGAAGTCCATAGCCTCTTTTTTCCCCATTGTTTTACTGCAAGCGTATTGCCTGAAGAAGGAAATCTCAGCAAAGGATTCCCTTTGCTGGTGGGATGAGCTGGCCTGTGGGCATACCTGAGATGGATTGCACTGATTGAGCTGGGATGCCCCACCACTGCGGGTACCACCATTCCCTAGTTGGAGAATTCTGAATGGTATAAGACTGAAGAAAGGGAGTTGAGCACTCACAATGCATGTTCTAATTCATTGCTCTCTGCTTCTGGAATTCTGTAAATCCCTAAGACATGCTCCCTCTGGACCCTGCTGCTGTGACTCCCCTGCTGTAATGGACAGTGACCCAGAACTGTGAGCTGAAGAAACCCTTCCCTACTTAAGCTGCATTTGTCATGGGGTGGGGGATAAGTTTAGCAACAGAACTGGAAAAAAAAAAACTAAGACACACACCCAAAACCTAAGCATCGGTACAGCTTTATGCTGGTCCCTAAATTTATGACTTGAATGTACTCTTTTATACCAATACTATATATCCCACACATACTTTGTTTCCAGAAACATTCTAAAGTGACATCATTTAACAAAGACTGTGGGGATGGTTGAATTGGTAGTCTGGTTAGTTCTGTCCTTGTGTGGTATGACTTCTTTAACCTATGCTAGCCTATAAAGACCCCCTTAACCAAAAGAATATGACAGAAATGTGCTGGTTCTAATTCTAAGATATAAGATACCCAAGCCACTTCTGCTTTCATGGAGCTCTATAGATACCATCTGAGAATTCCAGCCATGCTACTATAGAGAAGTCATTTGGACAAGCAGAAATCACACGGAAAACTACTCTGAGTCTAAATAGGAGACTGACAGACTGATATCTATGAGTCAATACCCTGAGACTAATAGAAAATCTAGCCAGCAAAGCATCCCAGATGAGTCAACCGCTCCCAGCCAACATGCCAGCAAATCCATCAGAAAGAATAGCCTCCCTAGCCCACAGCAGCACAGAGTACAGAACTGTTAGCAAATAACAATGGTCACTCTTTCAATGCCATTACAATGAGGTAGCTTACTATATAATGATAATCAAACTGACTTCTTCAATAACTCACTTACAAATATTTCTCAGACAATGAGAACAGGAGGAAATTTCCCATACTCAAATGGCTGTCCTCCTTCCCAGTCTCTACACACCTATGGCAGTAAAAGTAATAACAATAATTTTCATTTTTGAGTTATTTCCCAACATGCCTTCATTCCTTGGCCCCTTCACCTAAGGAACAGAAACATGTCATAGTAACATTTAAACTTTGGTTTGAGTTGAAAATTATCATAAAGAATAAATCCAAATTTTCAGTTAATATTATGCTCTACCTATCCTTAAAACATTCAAAATTTTCAGGCCAGGTATGTGGTAATGCAGAGGCAAGTGGGTCTCTGTTAGTTCAAGACCAGCCTGGTCTATGTAGTGAGTTCTAGAACAGCCAGGACTACATAAAGAGATCCTGTCTCAAAAAAATAATAAATTCAAAACTTTTAATATCTACTTAAGAACTGAAAAATTAAATTACTGTATTTTCTTTCATCTTAACATTTTCTGTGATAATGCTTATAGCACACTGAGTAGCAAGAAACTCATTTTCATCTTATTTTTCATAAAATTTCATATCAATAATGAGACAGATTTGTGCTCACTATTATAATTCTATAGCTCTTTAAAATATCATAATAGAATGTTAATAATCTTTAAAGGTAGGTTATAGCCCATGAGGCCTTATTATACTTTTTTTTTTTTTACCTCTCTATGTTTGAAAAAAATGTAATAAAAAGAGAGGAAAACTCATAACCTTATTTGCCAAAGTAAAATCAAATTTTCCTGTTCAAAGTTTAAAAAGTTATAAAAAGTGAAAAGTAATAGGAAAGAGACCATGCTGAGCTCACCATCATATCCATATCAATTTAACGTATTGAAACGGACGCTCA
This sequence comes from Sigmodon hispidus, assembly GCA_004025045.1. NCBI lineage: Eukaryota > Metazoa > Chordata > Mammalia > Rodentia > Cricetidae > Sigmodon > Sigmodon hispidus. The sequence goes on from PVIH01020612.1 coordinate 18,289, forward strand.
ATCTCCCATTCAAACACTGCCCACATATCAAATTTATATATGATACACTTTTCCCCAGAAGACTGTAAAGCACTTTATATATACTGGACAGATGTTATATTCTTCAGTGTTTCTGATGGCTTTCAAAGTGGTAGATGGTCTGAACAGAGCAAGGCATACATAGAAAAGTTTAATTAGCTAGCTGATGGTCACAAAAGAGAACAGACTGAGAGAAGCTGAGAATCACAGAATTTCTGATTGAAAGCCAACTAGGTAGAGCCTTTGTCCAGCACTGAGAACCCAGAGGCTCACTCCTGGATGCAGACATGAAGAAGTTTCTGCACATGGCTCCTCCAGCCTCGCAGTGAATAGCAGAAAAAAAAAAAATACTTTTAGAGAGAAGTTGTTTGAAATGTATTAAATTAGGAAACGTCTACCTGTCCGCCAGGGGAAACTGAACTGGCTTTTACTCCAGCAGGAAGTTCAGGGTTTGCAGTGCATTGTCACTGTGTTCTAGTAAGGTTCCCTGGCCAGCTTGGACATGTCCCACAAAAGACGAAGGCAAAGTATTAGCAGTCGATTTATTCTTACTATATTGTAAACTGAATTCTTGTCAATAGCTAAATCAAATGATTTTCTGATTCCATAAATTAAAAATGAAGTCCACAAAAACTGCTGAAGCAAATGTGTACCATTTTTGGTTGTAAATGTTATTCAAATTTGGAAAAGACAACTTTCCAGTTCTCAGAATTTCAGTGAAAATGAGTAATGGCATAATCTGTATTTACTGGTCCATTTAGGGGCTGGGTACATGGACTAGAACAAATCTATCTCCTTTATTGGCAGAAGAAAATAGCAAGAATGGTACTGTCAGTGAGGGCTGTGTGATTAGCTCAACAGAATAAAAGCGGAACGTGCTGTTTTTAATAATCGCCGCCCCTTAAGCACAGAAAACATAAAATCTCAGGTGAACCATGAAACTTCTCTGCATGGTACTGGAATGCCAGCCCCCTACCCTCTCTGAATTCCATGGGCTAGAGGGGTCTTTAGAACATATTTTGAGCTTTAAGAGGAAGAAAAATCATCACACAGCCCAACTTCTTCATTTAATCTGTGGTTAAATAAAGAATTTGATTGTGTGTGTGTAAAAATATGCACATGGGGCTGGTGCTCAACTCAGCAGTTGAGAGCACCAGCTGCTTTTCCAGGTTTGACTCCCAGTTCCCACATGGTGGCTCACAACTGTCTATAACTCCAGTCCCAGAGGATCCTATGCCATTTTCTTGTCTTCCTGGGCACAAGGCTGGAAAGTTGTACATAAACATTCATGCAGGCAAAACAACCAAAGACATAAAGCAAAAGATAATTTTTAAATTAAAAATGTACACATAACTCAATATGTCATTTAAGAGCCTCCTGTGAGGGAGACATAAACATTAGTTGGATATAAGCCTCATTGAAAATGCTCCCTGCCCGCCCTCTGATGGGTGTAACAAAGGCCAACAGAGCCATCTAGGGCAAAGAGGGAGGGAGCAAGTAAAGAATAATCCTGGATATACACAGCATCAGCACCCTCTCCCATACACAAGAACCTGTCCCGCTAATTTATAAATATCATGTGTGTCTTTGGGATTCATGGGCTCCTACTGACTTGTTAGCAAATAGTCTCAGCTTTCATTTGAGTTTTGGTCATATGGCATGTCCACAGGGCTTAAAAAGGCACTTTCCTTGGGAAACGGCAATCAGATGGAATCTTTCTGACTGAACTATGCATTTATTTTTAGTACAACCTACAGTTTCCAGACTGGGAGACTAGCATGCATTTGCATAGATGGTCTGCCCAAGTTCAGTGCCTGGGAAACATCTTATGATCCATTTGCATGCAATAAAATTTGAACGGCAGCAAGCCTGCTTACCATGCTCACATGTCATTTTCACCAATGAGAGATATAATATTAAAAATTACTTGCTAAAATATATCTCCTTTCACAGACTAGAAAATCAATTGTCTAATTTTTAATTTGCATACCAAATTTGAAACTGGTTTTACTTGAACTTGGACTATTGATGACACACACAGAAGCATATATGCACACCTGAGACACTATAAGGAGCAAAGAAAAATCCTAAGTAGTCAAAATTCATACACTTCTTAGACAATTTCCACTACTTCAACAAAGAATGGCATCTTGTTGGACTCACCAAAGAAAGCACTTTGATGGGTAATGTTCCTAAGCCATTAATTGTTGTGATCTTGTTGCCAGCCAGGCTAAGGTGGGTCAGGCTGATGCATTTCTCTAGTCCACTGATTTCTTCTATCTCGTTGTCTGTATATGACAACTATGTTTAAGGAAAATGTTATTCAAAGTCTTTGGAAAGATTAAACACACACACACACACACACAGTGCTTGGCCAGGGAGATGGCTGAGCAGCTAAAGGTACTTACTGTCTATCCCTAGGTCCCATATGGTGGAAAGAAAGAACCATCTCCCAAAAAGTGATCCTCTGACCTTCACACAAACACCTTGGCAAAGCACATACAAACACACACACACTAAAAAAATAAAAATATAAAATACAATCAGTGTTAAATTATCACTAGAAAAATCAGACAAGAGTTTAAATAAAGGAATATTATATGTCCCATATAGGATGAGCCCTAAATCTATGTTTTTTTATATAGGATAAAATATTACTTCTACAAAATATTAAGGAGTAGTATCTGTATCCACATGTGACTCATTTAATACTATAGAAGAAAACAGCAGTTTAGACCTGCCTTCCAGGTGGTGTTTCTCTGTGGTGATATATTTTATACTTAATAAAATAAGCCTGGAATATCAGAGAACAGAATCACCCATAGTCAAGCTAGGAGGGTTAGAAAGTAGTGACCCAGGGCTGGAGAGATGGCTCAGCAGTTAAGAGCACTAACTGTTCTTCCGAAGGAACTGAGTTCGATTACCGGCATCCACATAGCAGCTAACAACTGTCTGTAATTCCAAGATCTGACACCCTTACACAGTTATACATGCAGACAAAACACCAATTCACATAAAATAAAATAAGTAAATATTTTTTAAAAAAAGAAAGTAGTGACCTATGTTTTTAATTCCATCACTCAGGAGGCAGAGATCTTTCTGGATTTCTGTGAATTCAAGGACTAACAGCCAAGCAATAGTATCTCATACCTTTAATCTTAACTCTAGGATTATGATGCAGAGTTGAACCTGGAAGTGAAGCAACTGGGCAGGGAAGATATTTAAGGCAGGAGGAGCAGAGATTCAGGCATTCTGTAGGAGCAACCAGCCAGGCAGAGGACCCTTGAAGATAGCTTTTACTTTGTTCATCTTTGTTTTTGTGATAAAACCAAGTTGGTATTAGGCTAGGAGTTAAGTCCTGGGGAAAAATAAATAAAAATTGGACATGATACTGGAGCAATGATGGCACAATGATTATGGGGGTATTTAACTGCCTCTGTATTTGAGACGCGCCTCACAGGACAGAATTCATGCCTGGTACTGCAGACTTGATTGCAAACCCATGGCTGGGGAGGCCAAGGGGATCCAGGAGAACATAACTACTGTTGTTGAGCTAAACTGACATGCAACCAAACTTCCTTCAAAATATTTACATGTATGCCCATAAACAAATGCAACTTTCAATCTTAAGAGAAGCTCCTTTTTTCAGTGAATGATGGTGAACACAGAGACTCATGGCTGTTCATGAAAGTAAGTGATGATTGAGTGATCAGCCCTAAAAAGGACATTTACACCACCCCTCTAGGGCATGGTAAGTGTCATGGAGAAAGAGGAAGTAAAGCCAGAGTTACAAGATGACTGGGGGGGGGGGGAGGCTGCAAAATTCTGTCTTCAGGGCATGATACAGCCATTACAATCACCATCTCACCGTAGCTCTGGGCTGCATAAGATTGGTCTTGTCAACAGTCAAGATGGAGAAGGAGTTCATGGAGCCCTACCCCTCTTGCTTAAACTATTGGCTACTGATATATTGGGGGCGGTCACTGTTGATGGTGAGCTGTGTACTCACTGGTGAACCGCTGGGCTCCAATGAATAGTTTCATATCCATGGACACACAGCAGTCCTGGCTAAAGTAAGTGAGTCACAAAACAAAAAGTCATGAATGTCAGGAAGGGGCTTATGGGGAAGAGAGAGGAGCCACAGGAGTGGAGGGAAATGAGAGGTTGGGAATAAGAATAACCAGAATACATTATATAAGTGCATGAAATTGTCAAAGAACGCGTGTAATTGTTTTGAAAAATAGTGTGAATGAGCTATTCTTCAAAACTATAAGGCTCTTATATCATCACTACGTTACAATCACATGGGGCCAAGGCATCACATCCTCTAATTTAATGACTCAAGGCTGGGATTGAATCCAAAAATAGCTGGGCTAGGGAGACAGATAAATAAGAAAACTGGATAATGATATGTTACCAAATGTAGCAGAAATTTCTAGGTTTCTCTTACTGGTTCCAGATTCCACCCACGGGCCAAAACACAGTTTTGCAGTAGTCAATATGCCATTTCAAATTCTCCTGTGAGTAAAGTCTCTGCCAAAACAACCATACAAACAGATACCTACTCAAAAACACTGTCTTTCAGATCCCATTTTCTCTGGGCTGGCTAAACAATGATTTTGGAAATAGACAAAGGCCAGCTCTTTGTAGATATGGCCTATCATAAAACATGGACATGAAATATGGGAAATGAGAAATTAAATTATCTTGCACAGCTGTGTATGAAATATCTTTGCAGCAAGCAATCTTTGGCAACAAAAATTAAGCCATGGAAACTTCAAATAGCCATCTGCTCGGTGTCAGAACAGTGTTTAAACCCTGTTTCAGAAACAATGGTGCCCTGAGAGTCCTGTTCCAACCAAGAGAAAGATGCCCTGAATCACAGTGGAGTGAGCGGATGCAGCGGGCAGCTGTCAGAGCAGGCTCCTGGAAGCAGGCAAGGATCAGGAGCTAGAAGTCAGGAATCCGAACATCAGGGGTTTGACACTTGTTTCTGAGACCACACAGGCTGTTTCCACTCCCCTGGTGCCTCCAGCTTCTTCCTGACCTGTCACTGCTACAAGTCAAGTTTTCTGAAATGAGGACTGGAGGAGAGAAAAAGGAGAAATGTGGTACCTCACTGCAACCACAGCCCTGGCTCCAGCGGATTCCAGTGTGGTTGCTCATGATGTTTTGCAAAGAGTAAGGGGTTAACCAGCATCCCTGTGGAGAACACTGCTCCTTCCCTAGCATCTCCTCCCACCTCCCAGGTCTCACTCTCCTTAGCGCTGAAGGGACTTTCAGGCACCATAAATGACTTAGGCTCACAGGTAAAGGATATGCTGGTCCTGCCTCTGCAGATTGCACACTCTTTTATTCAGCCAATCAACCACATGATGAAAGCACTTGATGCAAAAAACATACAACTGTATTGAAGTCATCTAGACATTTCCCTTGTTGTAATTCTCTAATAACACAGCATTTTAGCATCTGACATAGCATCTATCTCATTATATGTATAATGTATTTGAGCATCCATGGCTTGGGCATCTGTGGAGTCCTAGAATACACTTCCCAGGAATGACTGCACTTTACATGCTTCTTCCCCTACTTATCCCAACAGTCACATTATCTGTCACTGCAGGTGCTGATTACAATCAGTACACATGACTGGGCCCTGAGGAGCTCTGAGTTCCCAGCCAGGATAGTCTCCCGGTTTTCTTATTTTAAAGTCCTTTATGGAGTATTTCTTGTCCTCCTTCCTAAACGTTATTGTTTCATGTTCTTCTGAGGTCTTGGGAGTTTTGATAAGAAGTAGTATAATCTGATCAATCACTAAACTATTTCGATGAATTAGCTTACTGGCTTAATCCTCTTAGGTGCATTAGAATATTAAAAGGAAGCTATCAGGAGAAAGACTCTGAGAATTCAAAAGCATCTCGTTGCTTTCCAGCTCAGAAGTTTTACCATTTTTGTGAATAAATCATTTACAGTGGAATTTTCGATCGTTATGGAAACCAAGTGAAGGAACCCCGTGGCGCTCAAGCATAACTTTATAGCTGGGGCCTGGGGAACCTAACAATATATTTTTACATTCCAGCAATACGGTCAGCAGTTCATAAATATCAGACGTGAATTATTTACTAGCTCAGCATTTGCTCTTATTTGTTTGTCTACAATCATAAAATATGATTTGGGTCTACTGAGAAAGAAGGTCGAATTCCATCCAGATTCTCGTAGCAGAGTTACAGTGATGGCTTCAGTCACAACCAATCCGGAGAGATCTCTGCCGCCTTAAAAAAACGTGATCTCTGCCACAGCAGTGAGTCTCGCACAGCTTAAGTGGGTGTTGTTAAAAATGATGACCAATCAGTGGACTGCAGCGTGAGCAAACCAATAGGACTCAGAACAGTAACCTCTTTACCAGACAGTCTCCACAAAGTGCTGACCTTCCCCAGGTCTCCAGTTCCTTCTCCATAAAACACATAATTAAGTGCTGGATGGCCTCTAAAACTCTGTCTAGATTTTAAATTCCATGAATCACATTCTTAATTTATTAATGACCCACCAATACTCGTAAGGTAAAGAAGAAACTACATCTTTACTTAATAATAAATAAATCTACTTAACCTTGACTAAGTGTCTCACCTGTAATTTAGGATGATTATCAAGCAATCATCAATTACCTACACAGTGAAGAATGAAATAATCTAATATGATGAACTAAAAAATTGACACCTTATAGCTAACAATGTAGTTCAAGATATTAATATAATCTACCATAATCACTTTATATTAAGAGTATAATTGGTTTATTTTCAAATGACTCAATTAAGAATTTCCACAGTCTGGGGGTGGAGAGATGGCTCAGTGGTTAGGAATATATACTGCTCTTGCAGAAGACCTAAATTTGGTTCCTAGCACCCATATTAGGCAGCTCACGACTACCTGTAACTCTAGTTCTGGGGGATACAACACCAATATCTGGCTCTGTGGACACTGCATACATGTGGTACACATATAGAAAAGCAAACATGCTTGTGTACATACGCATTTGCACATGTGACACATACACATAAACAAAAATAAATGAAAAGAAATTCAGTTTTTAATTCTTAGGTAGAATGGACTATTAAGTTTATATTTTCTTTTTAAAATATAAGAGAGCTAGAAGTTTGGCTCTATAATAGAATAGTGACCTAGCACATAGGAGACTCTGAGCTTCAGTTCTAACACACACACACACACACACACACACACACACGCACGCACGCACGCACGCACGCACGCACGCACGCACGCACGCAAGCTCACCTTCTGTTCAATCTTTATGTCTGCCTCTTAGAAATACTATGCTGAATTGTCTCTTTCCCCTTTATGCCTAGGTTATATTTGTTTTTATTAAAATTCATCTCTGGGATGGAGAGATGGCTCATCGGTTAAAAGCAGCAGCTCTTGGGGAGGACGCAGGTTCAATTCCCAGCACTCAGGTGGAGGCTCACAGACATCTGCTACTCTAGGTCCAGGGGATCAGACACCTTTGTCTGACCTCCCCGGCCACCAGGCATGCATAAAATACACATACGTACATACATGCAGGCAGAACATTCACAAACATAAAATAAAATAAAGCCTTAAAAAGCTTAAATATTTATCTCTGTTGCAACCCACTGGTAATATTTCAACCGTTTTCACTACTATATGATTTGCTATTACTTGACAACAGCATAACTTATTTACATCTTCTCTTATTGATGAGCAATTGGTATGTTTTCATTTTTGCTATTATGGCAAATACCATAATAATAAGCACTCCTCTGAAAGCCTCTGAGCACATGTGCTAACTACAGGAGTCCAAAGTTGCAGGTCATAGTACATGTAGGCATCCACCTTTATAAGAACATAAAGCCATCTTCCCAAAGTGGTGGAGCCAATGTCGTAACCACAGACAAGTTACAAAGAGATCCTCCCCTCCTTCCACCTGCTTCCCAGCAGCTGGCATTTTAGATTAGCGGGCTTAAAATACTTTTGTAGAGAAAACACTTTATTTCTAGTTTCCTGAGTTGTATTGTGAAAGAGTACTGGCTTTGGGGAGCTGGAGAGATGCCTAAAGGCATCTGGCAGCAAGCCTAATGGCCTGAGTTGGAGCCCTGAGACCCACATGGTGGAAAGAGAGCTAACTCCCAAAAGTTGTCTCTGACTGCCATGTGGACACTGTGCTATGTGTACCCACAGACATACATGCATACAAAAGAAATTATAACATGTAATTTAAAATTTAAAGTGCTGGATTTCATTAAGTTTTATATATATCACTTGGTTTCTTTAGGGGGAAAAGACTTATTTTCATGACTCTGTTAGTGTTAGTCATATTTGTAAAGTTTCTAAAATTAAACTAACTATTTGTAATTTTATTTCATTATTGTTTTGGCTACTTGTCTCTAGTTTTTTGGACACAGGTAAAGATGCTATAATATACTCTATATGCCCATGCTCTAGATTTTCATTAGTCTTGATATAATAATTATTCTTTTTATATGTCCATAATAAGACTCAACTGTCAACACTTAAAAAAATCTAATGTCAACATTTTAAAAAAAACCTAATCCCTTTTTTTATGATATCACATTATTTGATATTCACAAAGTTCTAATATTTTATTTTTGTATATGAAAATCCAAGTGGCTTCTGAGTCTGGTTCCCCCCCCCCCCCAAAAAATTCATTACACACAATGGTCAAGCATGAAGCCAAGGTTCTAAAGAAAGGTGCTGCATGTGTGTGTGTCTCTGATTCATCATGGAAACATTTCGTTTAAATTGTTATCCGATGTCTCTATTGGGTTATTCATGAGCACCATCTAACACCTCATTCTCTCACTGCTTATTTTCACTGATGACTTTGAAAGAGAGTGTGGATGTGTTCCAGCATTCCACATGAGTAGATTTTCTCTACCAAGTCCAGCTCCAGGATCACCACCTCTGCCATCTCAGACTTATTACAAACAAGCTGCTGACTCTTCCCTGGAATGAAACACTCAGGGGCAATGCTCTGTACTGCTCCCCAAATTCTCAAGGGGGCGAGAAAGATGCTTGCTGAGCAACAGAAGGTCCTGCTTTCTTATTACTCAGGGAATAGCAGTCTCTGGTGTAGGAAAGAGACTCAAGCCCATTAGATGCACAGAGCTTCAGTCAACCTTTTCAGGTTCCACAACATGAAGTTAGCATTCTATTTGCAAGGGAGTGTTGTTCATGCAATGCATGCAATGCATACATGCATGTTTCCAAAGATATATCAAACACTGGGCTTTTCTTCTGCTTTTAGTTAAATGCATTTTAGTTGGAGATATGTATAGGTCTGTGGTAGAGCACTCACCAAGCATGTATGAGATCCCAGGTTTGATCCCCCAACAAAATAAATAAACAAATAACATACTAGAATGCCTTGCCTCATTTAAAGGCAGCAGTATGAATGCCTCAGTAAAAAATAACTAATTTTCCTTATGGCAAATCTAGATTTTCAGACTCTAAATTCGAATAAAATAAGGGAAAACTTTAAGTAAGTTTGAAAATACATGCTCATTTAACAGAACTTGCCTAGTTCTAGAATCAGGAACAAGCTTAACATTCATGTCAAGGATCATCCTTCTCTGCTTGCCAGGGTCAGAAGTCCATGGCAAGCTTTGGCCTGTAGAATTGGTCCTTGATAAACAAATGTCTTTCCTTGTTTTATAACTACTGATTGTTATACATGAGAGTCACACACTTCGGGGAAATCACTTATCTGATACCACTCTGGGTCTCCCGCAACATCCTCTCCAATGGAGCAGGTCATCATAGTCTTCCCTTCACAGATTCAAAGGATACTGTCCAAAATTAGTTGAGTGAGAGTGTGGTATGCTGACAGGTCGCACATTTCATAAATTTGGTTGGAGGAAAAATCCACCTTCTGGTGACAAAAAAAAGAAAAAAAAGAGAGAACATATGTTACAGATTGCTTTCTTTCAGGTTCACGGGGTTGGGGGGGAAGATATGCTTCTGGAATTGATTTCTGTAATGCCCTATAGACAAACCAGGCATCTTTCTCTGCCTCTTCTAACCAGGACACTATTGCCACTACCTTGAGAGAGAACTGAGAAGTCTTTGTGGCCTTCAAGGATAGAGTCTCCCTTTCTGTCCCTCCACTTCTCTCCATGCTCTGACTCAGGTCAGCTATATATATATATATAGCTCTGGCTGTCCTGAAATTCTTGTAGACCAGGCTGGCCTCACACTTGCAGAAATCTGCCTGTCTCTGCCTCACGTGCTGAAATTAAAGGTGTGTGCCACCACCGTATCTACTCTCTCATTTTTAGCTGTTAGTTAAAGTTCCTTGGTCTTCAGGATTGACTTCAGCTTCACCCTTATCGCCAGGTTTCTCTTTTTTTTCTAATACCCAATAGACCACATTCACTTCACTTATGTGCACATCTTACTTGTTTGTTCTTCAGTTAGTCTCACATGCTGCCCCCATCTGCCAAAATAGTCCTTATTTATCCCTCAGTCAACATGGCTTCAATTTTATCTGCCTTATGTTTTCTATTGCTGTGAAGAGACACCATGACCACCTCAATTCTTATAAAGAAAATATTTAACTGAGGGTAGCTCCCTTACAGTTTCAGAGGCTCAGTCCATTATCATCATGATGGGAAGCATGGCAGCATGCAGGTAGCCAGGGTGCTGGAGCTGAGAGTGCTACATCTTGCAGGCAACAGGAAGTTGACTGAGACATTAGGTAGTAAGTATCCTGAGCATAGAAATCTCCAAAGCCTGCCCCAACCTTCACACATTTCCTTCAACAAGACCACACCTCCCAATACTGTTACTCCCTATGAAATTATGGGGCCAACTACATCCAAACCACCACAATATCCTTTCTCAAAATTGACTCATTTGACAGGCATTTTCAGTAATATCAGTTGACCCTAGTCTGGAATGAGACTGAAAACAAACTAAATAAAGAGCTTTGCTTAATTCATCTTCTGGGGGAATTTTTTTTTTTTTAAAGGTAAGAAAACTCAAGATTTTTGAAACACTGTATGGGGCACTCAATGAGGATGCTGTAAGCTCATTCCAGAAGGGTGTCAAGAGGACATCAAATAAACACTGTCCCCCTGTGTCCTTTAAAGCAGTGGCTGCACTCCCGCAAACGTACTGAGAGGATAGTTTCCTACACTAAATCTACAAAGCACTGTAAGGCAAGAGTGGACAACTGGTCAAGCCAGTTACAAACATAATGGGGATGGAGGTAAAAGCGGGCTACATGGTCAGTAATACACAAGTTGGCAGAACATGGAAAGGAACAGTACAAGCCCCCTAAAGGAGCGGCAATGTGAAATCAAACACTGTTTCAGTGACACACACACTTGAACAGAAACTTAGGTCTACATCCATTTGGGCAAATATGTGTTGTGATTATGCTCTTGTACATTGTAAATAACTGTCCCTCTTACTGGTTTAATAAAATGCTGATTGGCCAGAAGGCAGTCAGGAAGTGTGAGTGGAACAACCAGACTAAGAACTCTGGGAAGAGGAAGAGCAGAGCAGAGATGCCAGGGAGATGCAGAGGAAGACAAACGAGAATGCTTCTCTAAGAAAAGGTACTAAGCCACGTGGCTAATCATGGGTTAGTTTAAGAGTAAGAGTTAGCAAGTAATACGCCTGAGCCATAGGCCAAATAGAATGTGATTAATATAAGACTTTGTGTAATTATTTGGGACTGCTGATCTAGATCTCCGGGCTAGGCTGTGCCAGAAACTGAGTACAAATATGTGCTCTTAACCACTGAGCTATCTCTGTGGACCTAAGAGCAAAATGTTTTAAGAAATATAAATATAACCAGGCAGTGGTGGCATACACTTTAATCCCAGCACTCAGGAAGCAGAGGCAGGTGGTTCTCTGAGAGTTCAAGGCCAGCCTGGCCTACAAAGTGAGTTTCCAGACATCCAGAATTGCTACGTTTTGAAAACTGAAACCCCTACACCAAAAAACAAACAAAAAAAGAAAGAAGAGAAGGAAAGAGAGAGAGAGAGAGAGGGAGGGAGGAAAGAAGAAAGAAAGAGAGAAGAAAGAAAGAAAAAACACAAATATACAAGTACAAAGTCCTGCCACTTACAAAGGAAAAGCATGCTTTCTCTGGGTGAGGGTACAAGCCTCACTGATGTTAAAGTAAGAAGAAGTCCATCTTTTCCTGTGTGAGAAACAGTCCTACTTCACCTTGGTTTATAGGAAAAGGTAGACTCCAGAGTCTTAGACCCTGTTCTTCTGCCTCCTTCCAAAGCCTACGGAAGATTCTTAATTATTTTGTCCTTCAGTGTTCCCATCTATAGGGCGGGCCAATCTCAACTGCCTGCCAGCTTTACCGTACTAAAGAGGATGATGTACTGAAACCACCAGATAGCCCTGACACGTCCTCTCAGGCTGCACGGGCTCCCAAGGGGCTGGAAGACCTCACAGGGGAATCTGGAACCCAGCAAGCACTTCTCTCAAAGACTGGATGTAAATTCTCCAGGAATTAGAGCCCTGAAGATGAAGTGATGAAGTGCATAGTTGTTTTGTTGGTGTGTGAGGTACTTCTGAGGAGGGGATGGGGTACGAGAAGAAACTCCTAGAACAGCTCTGAGGAGAGCATCAGGCTGCTCCTAGGACAATGTCCCTGGGATGCAGAGCAAACAGGAAGCAGAGGAGACTCTGAACTCTGAAGATGCAGTTCCTGATAGGTGAGGACCACACAGTCCCCTACTGAGTACAGATGGGCAGCAAGGCAGCCTATCTGGAGACCAAGCTGTTTCAGTAGCAGTACGAAAAATGCCAAGTTCTTGATTTCAAATGGATTTTTCAATTTGGCTTTACAGCTTAAGCTGAAGAATTTGATCTATGCTAACTAGGTCAAAATAAATATATAATAAAAGGTAAGAGTTGTTGCTCATTCCTTAACTTTTTGTTAACGATTTGTGTTCAGCAGTAGGAAGCTTGCCCCATGTTCTGGATAGTGGTTCTCAAATTTGTTAGACTCTTAGGGTCGGCTAGGGGCCCTTTATCAAACCCAAAGCCCAGGCCTTCCCTGAAGCCACTTAGATCAGATTCTCTGGCAATGGAGTCCAGACCTTAATAAATCTCCAAGTCCCCTAAGCAGTGAGTGTCAAGGAACTCTCATAGCACAGCCCACACACCAGGCTCTGCCACAGCCACCTGGAACAGAACACACAATGTTGGGCAAGCCTCCTGCCAAATTGACAGCTTAGAGTCTTATTTTCCCAAGAACTACAGGTGACCTGGGTGTCCCTGGGAGCAGGAGAAATGTCACTCCATACATAGCAAGCCACTCCACAATGCACGTGTGTTTCATTCCTGTTTTTGACATTCAAGCTCAAAAGCAAGTGAAGGAAGCAAGTCTGGAGGTATAGAATGGGGCAAAAAGTGAGCGTGGGGGTATAGAATGGGGCAGGAGGTGAGCGTGGGGGTATAGAACGGGGTAGGAGGTGAGCATGGGAGTATAGAATGGGGCAGGAGGTGAGCATGGGGATATAGAACAGGGTAGGAGGTGAGCATGGGAGTATAGAACGGGGCAGGAGGTGAGCATGGGGATATAGAACGGGGCAGGAGGTGAGCATGGGGATATAGAACAGGGCAGGAGGTGAGCATGGG
>PVIH01020613.1:0-31868 GCA_004025045.1 Sigmodon hispidus
AACACACACACACACACACACACACACACACACACACACACCCTGAAACCAGAATCAAAAGGCTAAAAAGGGCCAGTAAAAGAAACACACTCTGTCCCTGAAAACCAATCAATCCCTGAGCACAAAACCAACCAATCCATGAGCATGAAATCCAGCCAATTTCTAAGTTTATCCAAGCTCAAGGATTGAAGTCTGACCAATTCTCACCCTCAAAATCTTTACCCTGGAAAATATTACCTGCGTCCCTAAGAAGCCCGTCCCTGTTCAGTTGGGAGCTGCCCTTTTACACCCTGGCAGAGTTAGCCGCCCTCCTAGATTCTTTGGTCCCAATAAATATCTTGAATGAGGTTTGGATGAGACCTTCTGTCTCTGGAGCAGGAGTGGAAAAGCAACAATTTTAGATGGAACCAGAATGGAGCAGAACTGTAACATTTTCACCGGGAAACCTTCCCCTTTGCTGGTGAAAGCCTGCCCTGGAGTAGGGCTGTAAGCTGCTATGCTTATGGTGACTTTGTGATATTCCTGGGCTCCTGACTGCCAGGATGCCTCTCCATCCGAGATACAATGCTTACAGTAATAGCAATTGTCTCTGGTTTTTCTCACATCAAGAAGTAAGGTACTCTAAGCTGTCCTACTGGTAAGACCTCAGTCAGACACTGGTACCTTTCAAGGGGAGCACTATAAGATGGTCCTCATCTTTAAATTGGAATTGAAAGATCACTATTTGCCTCTTCTGACTGGTGGCATTTGTCCTGATCTTCATCAGGCATAAGTTGTTAGGGTTGATGTGGTGTTTTTCCTCACTCTTGTTTGTTAGCCCCATTTCTTCCATAGCAGAGTGATCACCAAGGGGAGATAGAAGAGAAAGTTGTCATGACAACAGAAGCAGTTTTCCCTCAATTTCCCAGACAATAGGCGCTAGGTAAGTTGTCATGACAACAGAGGTGCCTGGGCTACTCAGAGAAAAGCAAGCTCCAATTATGGCAAAGCCAAAAGCCTTGCTACTGGTTGCTTAATCTTTAGAGACACAATGTCTTGAGCTTTGATTCCTTGTTTACTGCCTAATTCAGAGGTTTCAAAAACAAAAGGCCAAGCATGTAATTAATTACTTTTGGAGGACAGAAAACAAATTGCCCGAACCCACTGTTAAAAATCTTGACTCTAGGGGGCAGTGGATGTAGCTCAGTGGCAAAGTGCTTGCCTAGCATATACATAAATCTCGGGTTTGACCCATAATAACACACACAGAGACATATACACACACAAATTGTTACTCCAGGCTATCAGGAAAACTAATACAAGGACTCTGTTCTTTTGAACACTCAACTCCCACCTCGGTTGCTCCTGGAGCACCCCTACTATGTGACTTCCAATAATCACAGAAACTGCACTGATTTCACATTTCTTTCTGAGGGAAAAAATCTCATGTAGATTTTTCTGAATACCTACCTATTCCTTGCTCTTTAGTTCCTTCACAGGTCCTAAATAGTGAGCCCTCTAGTGGACAGATTCACAACTGCATCTCTTTGAATAGGATTCTTTCTTCCAGAGACCTACTGCCTATAAGGCTTCTTGCCTCATGTACACAGTTAGCAGAGGGACAGAAAACAGGATCCTTCCTTTTCTAAAGTAACTATCTAGATGTCTTCTTTAGTTGTGTGAAACTTGTCTGCAGGTACCAAAATCTTAGATTTATAGGAGTTTTTGCTTTTGATGCTTTTTTAACATTGCCTTCCTAGGAAAGGAAGAGCAGGTCACCAAATAGTCCAGAGCCCCTTTTCTACCTAAAATTCCTGTGCTGGTGTCCCAGTAACAAAGACAGTTACTACAGAATTACTCAGCTTAATCTGAGTCCCACCTCCTACCCTGTACCCATCCAAACAGCTACTGCCCATATTCTCTCTGCTCATGTGTATACACAGGTTGGCCATGAACTTGTAATGGACAGTCAGTTATTACAAAGTTCCTTAGCAGTAGCTTGATGCCTAACTAAGACTTTACCTTATTACTAATGTGAATGAAACCTGAAAACCAAACCTTTCTTGAGTTTTCTAAAGCTATTACAAGCCCAGTGGGACTATCCAGGAATCTTGGAGGCTGTAACATGGCTAAACAAGTAGATAAAGAGCTCAGATTTGTCTAGACCTTCTTTTGGGGCTTTGATGTTGCAGTAAAAGAACCAGGAACCTTCAGTCGGAGAAAACTCAATGGCAGAGGAGAGAAATACTACCATTCTCAGAAGCCCAGAGTCAAGGTCAAGTTAGGGTTCTTCAGGAAACAGTCAACTGTCCACTCATTCTAGAGCTAGTCATTTTCTCTCTAAGCTATCCCCAATCACTTGTTTCCCCGCACAATGGTCTTCTCCCACAACACTGCCTAAAATGATGGCTTCTGCTTTGGCGTCCCAGATAGTCTAAATGATTTAGAGAAAAGGGAGAAACTTTTTTCCTCATCATCCCTGCAGGGTTAGCTCTTGACTTTGAACACAGGAGCCAAAGGCAAAGGCTGTCAAACTGGACAGACAAAACTTCTTCCTATTACTAATAAAATAACTTGAGAACTAGAAAAATTACCAAATACTAGCACATCCTCTCTGGGACTTACTTTCAGAACCTTGTTTGCCTCTCCATCTGCCACTGAGTACTCTATGCCATCTCCAATTTCTTTTCTTCCTGCCCATTTCCCTTGAATATGTATCACTCTTTCCCATCTTTATAGCCTACCTTCTCCACTGGGTATTTATTTCCCAGGTTTGCTTGGATATAGCTTCCTTCTCTAGCCTCTCAGCACTCTGCTCCTAGATAAGTTGAAAATTCAACTCTATTTCAATAAGCATGGAAATTACAAAGTAATATTTATTGGCACACTGTCCCTCCCCAACACATATATACTCACCACTCAGAATTTGTCATAAATATCTAATATCCAAACCCAGGCCTCTTTATCCTTGGATTTTAGGCTACTCATCTTCGCTGGGGGCAGCCATAAAAGACACATATTAAAATTACAGAGACAAGAGCAGCTTACTTTACTGGTTATATTTTCCCTTCTGTATAAAATTACTTTTCTAGTCTAGGAAATATTTCAGATTTACTGGATAAAAGAAATAATAGGACTATTAAAACAGAAATAGCAGTTGGATCTAATGTTCTCCTTTAGTTTTTTTCACTACCGATATTCTGTAGTTATATTTTCTAGTTGAGGATCTAGGTGGAGAGTAGGGAAATGTTTTTTAACTTACCCCTCTCATTTTTCAATTCCTTCTGAGATACTTTGCTTATCTCTAGTTATTTATCTGTAAAATGAATGCAGCGAACCTCCTCTCCTGTAGAAAAAGTGTGAAAATTAATTACAAAATGCAAGATCTTTGATAAAAGAAGCTAAAATGATAAATGAGCAAAGTCTTCAGGGTGCCAAACTGTAACACTTCAACGTTGAAGGGCAGGATAGTGAACTGCCTCTGACATACACACATACAGCTCTCTAGGAAGACCCTAATAAATCAAGAACAGAACAGCAAAGTTCTCTGGTGGGCAGACTTTAATTTTTCCTATGTTCAAAGTGCTACTCCCTTTGCAGAAGCCAAAGGCTATGGTGCCATTGTATAGCAGGGTAAATGGCAAATGTTTTTCCTGGCAAATATTGCATAACCAAATGAGATGAGACTTCCTTCTGAGTGGACTCTTTAGTTTGGAACCTCGACAAGATATTGGCATCACAAGAGCAAAAAGCCACTCCATTCCTTGTACCCTGAAGCCTGTGGTTCATCAGCGCAGTTGATATCCAATCAACAAATATCTACTGACTGTCTATTAGGTTCCAAGCATGGTGCCTGTCACTGAGAATATAGTAGTGAACAAGTCTATATATGAGCTAACAGATGGCAAAGGAAGGAATAGGGTTTGTCTGAAAATTTCTGGTCTGAGTTTGTCTGCCACTGATACCCAGTACCAGGCTTACCCTCCTAACAGGTCAGTTTTGGCTGATGTAATAGTCAGGACTTACTATAACCAACCATACCACCATCTCATCTACAAAAGTACTTTTCAGTAGTGTTCTGTAGCTGCAGAGTCCTTGTTATAAAGATCTCACAATGTCCCTTGAATTGTGCAAAATGATTAACACCTTCCTGCGAATTTCACATATACATGTGACATATCCATATAATATACATGTATCTTGCTCTTGTAATTTATAGAACTATATCAGGTAACTAGAGTAACTTATTCTTCTTATTTTACCTTGAACTTCTCCAGTGTTCATGATAAGAGACTCTAGTCTCTGGGACCTCCTCGGTTCTGGGCAAACTTGAGTTGGTAGCTGAAATCATATTACCATGAAAGGATATTTTACTTCAGGCAATCTCTTGGCTGAAGCTTTTACTGCAGAGAGTTCAATACTTTTAATTTCTATAATCATCTTCTATTTGAAGGGGAAAGTTCTCACATATGAGAAATACTCTTGTGGCATTACTTCCCTCTTCCTCCTCCCCCTTTTATTTCTTTTTTCTCTTTTTGTCCTTATTTCCTGCTTCCCAGCTGTGTCATAGCTACTCAATGTTGTTAGCCAATGGCTGTATTAATAGACTTTCTACTGTCTATACCATACTGCTTACTACTTATATAAAATGTACCTCCTCTGTGTTAATGTATCTGTCAAAAGACATGCATTGTATAGAAATGTAATGCATATTAGGTAATAAGTGTCCTTGTAGATTTACTGAGTCCCTTCTCAAATTTGTAAAGAAATAGATCTTCAGAGGAGTCATCAACTTTAAACTACTTTGCCAAGGTCACTTAATCATTTACAACTTTTAAAATTCTTAGCTTTAAGACACAATCATTTTTAAAAGTACTATATACAAAATAAATAAATTAATTAAAGTTAACTTCACCACATGAAAATATCTCCGCTTTGCTTCATTGCTTGGTGGTTTTTGTTGTTTTGTTTACCTGTCAGGAATAATCTGACATTGAGATGTTGAAACTTTGGTGGGTTTTAGATGACTCCAAATGATGCTACACATTTTTAAAAGGCAACTCAGTACATGTTTCTAAACGAAATCCTATAACTTGTACACAATATAGAGCTGCTCATATACATTTAAAATAACTTTGTGGTCAACAAAAAGCAGGTAGTGGGCCAGTGTAGTGAGGCATTTGCCTGTATTACATTGGATATGAGACATTTATGTGTGGTCTGGCTTTTACTTAGTCCTCAAATATCATCTTTTATCTCTCGTAATTCTAGGAAGAAGACATCATACGAGAAAGCCGCTTCTATTTTCGTGGCTATGGCCTAGGACACTGTCTACAAGCAAGGGATGGAGGTCCAATGGAAGGTTCCAGCATTTATAGTCCCCAACCTCCAGCCCCTCTCCGAAAGGAGGGAGAAACCATGAGGAAACTCTATGTGGACCGAGCCAAGAGAATTGATACTATCTCTAGGGCTGTCTTTCCCTTTACTTTTCTTGTCTTCAATATCTTCTATTGGGTTGTCTATAAAGTTCTAAGGTCAGAAGATATCCACCAGGCACTGTGAATAGGATGGAGGCTAGAGTGTCCAGCTACTGACTTCCTGCTTTCACCCGGTTGGGCTTTTCCCTTCCATCAGACTCCATCGGGAGCTTCCACAGCTTCTCCCTGACCTCCCACTCATAATTTCAATCACTAGTTCCCTAGCTATATGGGAACCACCTAGTGCCAACTGTAGCTGTATTTATAAACCTAGCTTATCTGCCCAATCCAGACTTATTGCTTACTTGGTCATTTCCCATTATTTGTCCATGTGCCTGATACCAGAAGGACTTTCATTGCTGGGGATCTGTAGGAAGAATATTTAGACCATAGGATTATTGGTTTTGTCTTCTTCATCTTCCCTCCTTCCATTCAGAGCCTGCTCTTTATTTGGTACTTCTCTGTCTGACACTGCAAGCTCACATATGGAGTCCTTTCAGTCCACCAATACTGCTCTCAACTGATACAAAGCCAAAGGCCCAGGTTTCCCACCACTTAACATGGATGTGGCAGTCATAGGCTGCACTGGGCACTGTTCTATTCTCCAACTAGGAGTGGCTCCCTTCTAGAAAAGCTATCATTTTCAGAACTGGGGCAAGAACCCAGGAGTCTCAGAAAGTTTGACCTTTCATATCTCCCTAAATTATCTCATCCTAGACATATTTGTTCTAGTCCTTAATCAGTTAATATGGCCACAGGTTTTGTTATGCTGCCAGGTAGGAAAAAGGTAGGAGGTGGCTTATTCTTTAAGAAACTTATTTGATGATCTAGGAAAGGGAGATGTAAGCTACTCGACCCTAAGAAGAGTAGAGTGCACAAACAATTTTAGGGAGACTGTTACTGTTTTGGTTTATCCTTTTTCTCCAAAGTCTCTTTATCTTCAAGGACCTACTTTCTCCTTAACCTCCTCTTGGCAAGTAAGTAATGGTGCCACCCAACCTTGCTCTGGATAGTGTAGGCAGGCCTCAAAAGTTTCCGAGGAGGAACTAGACATGTGGAGAGTGTCCCTATCTAGGCATCTAGAGCACTCAATCTACCTCAGGTAGTAGTTGTACAAGTTAGAGAGCCATAGTTTGGACTGTTTCTTTACCCTTTTTGTGCTTCTCTTCCTTCTTCATAGGGTTCACATAAGGCTACAGGAAAGGTCGGGATACATTGCATTGGTGTGTCACTCTGTGGCATAGGGACACATGGGCCTGGTACAGTGACTTCTCGGAAGTGATCTAACTACAAAGAACACAGAAATGAGAAAGATAAAAATGTGAGGATAGCAGTTGGAATGCACAAATAACCTCTTAAAATACGGTGTACTTTTCTCTGAACCTAGAATAATCAACTATGTAATCAATGCTCTTTTCCTTCCCTTCCAACTTTCCTTTTTCCTCTCTACATCTCCCTTTCTTCTCTATCTCCTGTCTTCCTCGGTACTTCATTCTACACAGTATTCCTAATTCAAAGTCAATTCAGTCCAGCGGTCAATGTAAATTCTATAATACAATGACAACATCAGCCTGCTTTCTCCATTTTCATATTGAACTAGTCTTATTTATTGAGATACCCTTTGGTCTCTCTTGATTTTGAAGGCAGTAATTTGGAATGACCAAGGTAGCTGGCCTAGGTTTATTTATCCCCCTTCATCACCCCTCTTTCTTTCGAGACAAAGTCTTTCTGTATATCTTAAGATATTCTGGAATTTACTTGCATTCCAGGCTAGCTTTGAACTCATAACCCTCCTGTCTCAGCCTCACTGGTGTTAGAATTAACTAAGTATACTACCATATTCAAATCCAGAAACTACTTTTATTGGCCTCATTAGCACTCTCATACCAAAAATCAAAATGTTAAAACTGGTTTATAGGAAGAAATTAAATTGAAAGGGCAGAGAACCCCTATGTTCCTATTTCTGCCCAGGTAGTGCCAATCAATAAGAAGCCACAAGCAATACCCCTTTGAAAGCAGCAGAGAGTATCTCTTTGATACTGTCCCTGATGGGGCTGGGGTGTCAGGCTGCTGCAGCCCGGAGGCAGGGATGGTGGGGGTGGACTATGGAGATGAGCTTACTGCACAGAGCTCTACTTGTTACAGATCTTGTCCAGATGGGCCAACTACACAAATCTGCCCTGTTGGAAGTCTCAAGAACAATGCCCTGGAGACAGCTACAGTACTGAGCAAGAAAGGCTGTCCAACTGGGACTCAGATCAGGGCATCAGCTGGTGCTGGGTGCCAAAGAAGCCAAAGTACCATGCAACATAATAGACCAAAGGAATTCAGAAAGCCACTCAGAGCCAATGCCAGGTGGAAGGTACTATCTTTCTCACTGGAGCTCTTAAGTAGAGGAAATATTTGCATAATGCCAATATCAGATCCAGTGCAAATGACTTTCATTTTCTTTATTCTTCCCACATAAGCACTGTGACTAGAGAAATACCAGGTCTCACCGAGCGGGTTTGACATTTAGCAATCAGTTCAAAATTGTTAAATTTGGTTCCTACTTAACAATGAATTAAGAAAAGGTGACATAAGAGTCTCACTTGGAGATCATGTCCACTTATTAGTTCTCCTGTAGTACTTACTCCTCCAGAGACCAGTACTAATTTCTGCCTGAATCACAACTGATGTAGTACTGAGGTTTAAACAGCATTTTTAAACAGGGTGCAGGGGCTTTCTATGAAGATACAGTACTGGGGATATTTTCATTAATTCTTTGTTAATATTTAATGTTGGATAAATATTTCATAAATGTATTTTTCTTTTTTTGTTTTTTTCTTCTTTATTTTGTATTTATCAAAAAAACAGTAAAATGAATTTAAAATGCTGAAAAGTTAACAATAACTATAAAGAGGATAAGAATCATAAGCATGCTTATCATAAATGTATTTTTCAAGAGGAAGGGCTTTATTTATTCAGTTGTTAAGGCTTTCAGTGCCTCCATCTTCCTTCCATCATGTTCTGCCTTGTGAAATGCCAGTGGTTTAGCCTCTTCTTTTCCTTAAATCTCCTTTTGCTACCTTCAAATTCACAGGCCAAGCAAAAAGGAGCTAAGTGGAAGAAATGTACTGAAAAAGAGTACCCCTGTATCTTTCCCATAAGCATTTTCCTACCTATTGTAAAAGAATAGGTACTCTTCTGTTTAATGTGTTAGACTGATTTAAAGTTACTTTCTCTTTTTGCTGAGCCATGCAAATGTCCTCCCTTAACTCTATCCAAAGTTATTACTTCTTTTATATTTTTATGTGTCTTCCCACTACTGTTGATTGTCTACATCAGTATTGGCATTATTGTCTTATCTCATTATTTCTGGCTACCAAAGTCTCAAAAACTGTACTTCACTATGCTGGGATCAATCTTGTTATGCTGTACTGTTAGAAACACTAACCTGATTTAGTTCAGGAACCACCCAGGGGTTAAGAAGCAAGGTTCCATCCACTGGTTCAATGGAAGAATAAGCTTTTTGTGGGCAAGAGATGCATTTTTACATAACTTGTTAGCCTGCACAGTTATTGGTACCTAGTAACACACAGTAAGTATAATTAGAATAAAAGCCTATCTTTTCACTTGCTATATATCATATATGTTTCTGTCCATTCCCTTTCCATTAATTTATTGAACAGAGGAAAAAGAGATCTGGAAGAAATCCTACAAAACTGGAGTTCATGGAGCTATGTACACATAATGTAGCCGCCAGGTATAACAGAAACAAAATTAAGAAGACACTAAGACCTTGTAGGTTGCATCACTGAAAAAAAGAATTACAATGTTCTCATTAAACATTAAAAATACACTATATATTAAGACTGGGATCAAGCTATAATTAAAACCCCAATCACTAGATAAACACTCAGTGACAAGTGAGTACAGCAGTGGGGTTTTGGCAGTGCAACCATATGCTTCCCCTCTGTTCTACATGTTGTTTCTGTTGAGGACACAGTCATCTCTGAAGGAAAAGCAATTAATATGTTTCCTCCAGCCTTACACTCGGCTCTATCACAGTCTCCAGCTAGAATAATGTGTATAGTCTACAAATATGGGCTGATGGCTTATTAGTGAAAAGAGCTTGTTAACAGCAGATCTTAAGCCGAGGGAAGAATGGCCTCTGAGCCAATTCACCCTCATGAAGAATTCTCCCCATGGAAGGCAAACAAAGTCTGCTGACATAAAGCCACCTGAAGAAGTCACATGAGAACTCCACTATCACCAGTCCTGAGTAGCTCTTTTCTGTATCCTCTGTTTTCACTGTAAAGCTTTATACACATGCCCTACTGTGTTAAACTGTGTGGTATGTTACATACAAACAGGTCTCAGTATTTATTTCCTGGAATAAGGGGAAATTCTTGCCATCACCTAATCCAGGGACCATTTTTGTCTTACAAAATGGATATAGAAAAAGACAAGCATATTCTCTATTTTACTGCTTTCTATTCATGACAGTTTCATGTTGAAAATAGTCTGGTGCTTCAGTACCAGACAGAGCCTAGATGTGAATGACAATTACCTTAGCCTCAGTTTCCTCTTCTACAAGTTACTTAAGGAAATCCAGAACATAGTAACTACATGACCTTGACCAAATCACTGAACTATTCTGTACTTCAGTTCTCACACCTGAACATTGAAGATAATAGTAACTACCTCCTAGTGTCACTGTGGGAATTTGACATTGCAGGTATTTAACTCAGAATTTGGCATACAGTAAACTGCTCAATAAAAATTAGCTATTGCCTAAAAGTTTCTCTTCTATACTTGTCAAATATCTAACATATGGATCTGTTTAGAACTTCAAATTTCCAACATAAGTGTGGGCTTCTCTCTAAACCCTCACTCACAAAAAAGGCCATGCTAAAAATCACTTCTCTTTTATCTTTTCAGTGGCACTGGACACCTACTAAGATATAGCATGCTTTAAAAACTATGAGAAACTACTGAGTATCTCTGCGACTTAGTCAGGTTTGTTATGCTTTACTTGGCTGCAGGCATATACAACCTGCAGCTAATAGCTGCCTGTGTCACAGGATAGGTATGGATTTAGTGCAACACATTTGTAGACTACAACATCATGTTGCCAATATTAAACAACAAAGAAATGGAGAAAATGAGGATGAATTTCTCTCAAATTTAAGAGAAAAACCTATCTATTTGACCTTGGATTTCTCTGTAGTATTATTCTAGAGCCCCACTTCCAGTTACCATCAAGCTCCTTAAAATGAATGCCTTTAGTATAATTCCCACTTCCTCACCTCCCAAATTACTCCTCATAATGTTGACATCTCTTGCTTCTTCTTCCTCCTCATCCTTTAAATGTTCTTTCCACATTGCTTATACTACCTTCATAATTGCTATGTTACATCAAAAATCTTTCTAATCCATAATGCTTCACTCTAACGTTTGTCAGAGCTGTCACATCTGCTTTGCCACATTTTTTAACCCACAGTCTTCATTCTTCACTTTCTCCTCTTGCTTCTCTGATCATTTTTTGAGTTGTGCATATACATGACCATGCAGGTGTGTGCAACTATATGAGTGCATGGAGAGACCATAGGAGGACATCAAGTGCTATCCTTTATCACTTTCTGTCTTATTTCCTCAGCACCGAGTCTCTCACTGTTTTGGCTAGGCAGGCTGCCCAGCAGCTCCCAGATCTGCCTGTCTCAGCACCATAAATGCTGGGCTTACAGGCATTTATAGCTAGCTATTCTTAGATTTGTTTTGTTTTCCAAGACAGAGTGTCTCTGTGTAGCACTGACTGACTATCCTAGAACTCTATAGACCAGGCTAGCCTCAAACTCACAGAAATCCACCTGCCTCTGCTTCCAAGGTGCTGGGATTAAGGTATGTGCCACCACTAACCACCCTGCCCATTATATTTTAACATAGCTGTTGGGGATTTTTAATTCAGGTCTCCCAGCTTATGCAGCAAGTGGTACTCCATATTGAGCCATCTCCCCAGCCCCCTGAGTTCATTCTTCAGATATTCAATTCCATTCCTGAGTTCACAGCTCTTCACTGCATACTAGAGCTTTGGGGTTTATAACTAGTTCCATGGCAAGGACAACTAATAGGCTTAATAGTTCTTAATTACTAACTCCATTCCACAAATATCTCAAACCCAACATCTCCAGAGCTGAGCAATTCATAGTCTTCTTCCACTTTGTTTTACTTGTTGTCTGATGCACCCCACTCTAACAAGGGGGACTTCTACCTACTCTATCACCTATGCCAGACATCTTAGATGTCATAAAAGATCTTTAATATCTCCTTTTCATAGCCCTCAAGTAAACCAATCACCACACATACTGAATAGTCTACTTTTCAAATAGTTCCTCTCTCCCCATCCTCTGTGACTTTATGTTCTTCAACCAGAGTCCAAGGTTTTCCTACCTTCCGCACTACTGTCAATTTCACCATAAAGATCCTATTTCTCACACATCTGAGTTTTCAACCCATCAACAACTTCCTCCACACCTCGGGAAAAAGTCCATGTTCCTCAAATGACCCATACTGGATTATCCCTCTGGTCCCTACCAGTGCTTCTACTCTCTTCTATCACTCCTGTCTCCAAAACACATTCTCGATTGAATCACGGTGATCTATGTACAGAATCCTGAATCCAGCCATAGACAACAGATCCCATCTTACAATTCATGCTTTTGCTATTCCCTAGTGTCTCAAGACCTGTCTTCACTTCTGCCACCTCAAGACTCAGCCAGAAATCATGTTTTCTATGAAGTACTCTCGAGTCCAATATTCAGATAGATTTAGACACACCAATAATACTGTCTGTACATGGCTCTATATATGCAGTTTTAAGATTATAGATGCTGTTTTGCCTGGGCCTCTCACATAGAAATTTGAGTTTGAAGCTAGGAATCAAAATGTGTGACCCATACCAAATTCATTACATGAAATGAATGCTTGCTATGTAATTTTCAAAGTAATGAACACTAGCTCCTTAAATTCTTTTAAACCACTGCATTGCTAGCTCTTTCGGACCATACTTTCCTTGAAAGGGGTCATATTATTCAAGTGTCATGCATTCTTGCATGCTTTGTTTTTGGGGAGGGGTGCAAACATTTCAGTGGCATTTCATCCTGAAAGCAAACCTTTGAGGTAAGATAACCATGTATCCAGGCAAAAAATGAGGCTGGGAGAATCAAGAAATTCAAGTAACTTACTCTAGGCTCACAATAAAAGCAAAGCAAGTTTACTCTTTCTCAATACATTGCCTTATCAACTGGGCAAGAGATTTTTAAATCATCTTCAACAGGCCTTAAGGTCTTCCAGAAAGAAAAAGCAGATATCCTCCCACATTCTCACATACACATATTCAACCAGAGTAATTCTGCTTCTAGTTTATATAACTGCTTTACTACAGCATTTTGTTTGGTGGAAGTGAACAGATAGTTTACTGCTTTTATTGTTGTTTTAAAATTTGTGAAAAATCAAAACTGTATTGTCTATGGCATTCAGATATAAGCCATTTAATGTCAAGGGGTGTTCCTGCTACTTGTCTGATATATGAAAGCCTTGTTTGGGGGTCTATTAACTGGCTTGTTAATCCCATGGCCAAAATCTGACATAAACAACTTCTGGAAGGAAAGATTTATTTTGGTCACAATTTCAATGGCTTCAGTCCACAGTCTCCTAACCCCATGTGCTTAGGTGAAGCATCATGGGGGTTAAGAATGAGAGCATCCACATCATGACTGACTGGATGGCACACAGGAAGAAAAGAGAGGACTGTTGATGCTCTGCTGGTTTTCTTCTGTCCCTTTCCATCAGTCTGACACCCTGGCCCAGGGTCTCAGACATTAAGAGTACATCTTCCCTGCACTTAATCGCCCTGGAAATGCCTTTACAGAAGTACACCTAGATGTGCACTTGGTAATTTCCTAGGTGATCCTACATCCAGCCAAGTTGATAACAAAGATTAATCATCAGAGGAGCAAAAAAGTGAAAAAACAAACCCCAGCTGTAGCAAAAAAATGTATTAATTAGCCATCTTTCTTACTACAATTCCCTTTTCAACTTGTCAAGCTATAGAAGTCCAAAAATATGTGTTAACTTACTAGTCAGTAAGTGTAAAGTTTACTGGCTGATCTCTGTCCTATCAGTCCTCAGTTTCTCACAATTTTGTTGTTCTTTTGAGACAAGGTTTCTCTGCCTTGGCCATCCTGGAACTTGTTCTGTAGACCAAGCTAGCCTTGAACTCAGAGATTCATTTGCCTCTACCTCCTGAGTGCTGGAATTACAGGTGTGTGCCAGCATTGCCTGTCCAGTTTCTCACAATTCTTGAACCACTTCAGATAAAAGAATCACTATTAGATACACAACTGGAACCATTAAAAAGAACCTTCGGACCTTGATCACTATCCGTTATCCTGAGTGCATGTGATGCTCATTTCATTTTCACACAAACTAACCAATATTTGACTCTTAGAAAACTACTATCTCACAGGCCCATAAGACACCCCATCCACAGACCAGTGTCTTCTATAGTTCTAGCACCCGAGACAACAGGAAGATCTCCCCTAATCCTTCAGTCTCATCTCCTTATCAAACAGACGGCTAGTGAGGGCTTGACTGAAAGCTCAGGACCTTTTTAAATTCCCTTTGTTTCCAAAGAAAGCATCACTTATTAACTACACATACTCATTTGGAGACTGCTCCGGCTTAGTCTGCAACAGATTCATGCTAATGGTGATTTGAGGAGAGGATTATAATCACTTGGCTCCAAACCCGTACTGCCTTTGCTGATACCTATATAAAAGGCACAGCTCCTGTAGAAAGAAGAGAGCATTATATTATGGGTTGATCCAGGACAGTATTAAGGGTGTAAAAATATCATGCTGAGCTCTACTTGTAAAAATTCAGTTTCTTTCAACAGAGGTTCTTCATGAGTTTAGAGATCCATTAGATTTATATTTCATGTAGCTTTCCCTGCAATAGGAACATAATCTGTTATTGACAGTTGGTGGGCCTGAGATTCAGGATGAACTTCCTTGACCGAAGAGCAACTAATCACAGACTTAAGCTGCTTCATTTCTACCTGTAATATGCAAACTTTTTCCAATATCCTGGTGGTGAAGTCATGTACAGGGAAAAAAATCAAATAAGAGAAAGGGGAGTCAAAACTAACAAACACATCTTCAAATGTCACTGTCTGATGTTAGTCTTCAATCAAGTGATAACTAGTTAGGAGTTTAGCTACGATATTTGCTTTTCTTTTTATCCATCTTTGGGGTGAGAGAATTTATAACAAGGTCCTGAGCTTTCAGTCAAGCCCTCACTAGCCTTCTGTCTGATTAGGAGATGAGGCTGAAGGATTAGGGCAGATCCTCCTGTTGTCTCAGGTGCTAGAACTATAGAAGACACTGTGGTCTGTTGTGAACAGTAATAGCTATGTACGTCCCCACTGACATCCTCATTTGCTAGTCTAACTACTTAAGACCTGAATCAAAGTTGAAAAGAAGGTTATTCCCTGGCATTAATAGCTATCCCAATGTGAGGATGTCTAACTGTCCTCAGAAGCTATTTTAAAGCTATGTTCCTGCTTTAGACCCACTCAGAGTATAGGGTAGAGCAAATCTATTGTAAAACCCAAGCCCTTTTCCTGTAAGTGCCTTTACTATGCTTGATTTAAGAGACAAAACTTGTTGAACCATTTGCCTTAAAAAGACCACTCTGAAAAGAATAAGAAATGGCTACTACCTGAATGCCCTTCTAGATATTCTCTATTATTCCATTTGGATCTACAGGGAAAGAGAACAATTTGGTGTAAACTGACATAAGCATCCAATCTCAGGGTCGCCAGTTACACAGAAAATCTACTTATGAAACTGAATTACTTTGCAGGCTCTATTATTATAAAGTCCTGCTCACTGAGCTCAGGTAAAGCAAATCCCTTCACCAGGAATTTAAAGCTACCACTGAATGACCAGTGTGAGGTATTCATACAATCAGGAACATCATTAAGACAGAAAGAAGGGTCGGGCAGGGATGGCACACACTTTGATCACAGCACTCAGGAGGAAGAGGCAGGTAGATCTCTGGGAGTTCAAGGCCAGTCTGGTCTGCAAAGTGAGTTCCAGGATAGGGTCTAAAGCTATACAGAGAAATATTATCTGGATACCCCCCCAAAAAAAGGACAGATATAAAAGGTTTTCACCTGTTGATACCAGTACCAAGCTTGGTACAATAAAGGTAGGCAAAAATAGCAGCTGAATGAGCAACTGCACCTATAGAAACATGAGTATTTGGTCATCCTACCCATTTTTTGTTTAGGAGGGATGATATGTAAATCCTATGCTTGTGGAGGTGAGGGACATAGAAGCAACAGAGAGGTAGAGAACATGAAACCACAAGACAATTGGAAGGCAAGAATCAGGAGTAGGCTAAGGCCTGCATTCTCTGTTATTTTTACAGAGGTCAGTGGTCCTTCAAGGGTTAGAAATGTAGCCTAGTCCTTGTCTAACATATAAGAATTCCATTTTTAGCATTGAAATAAAAATGGTGATCTTATTTATTTACTTATTAACTTATTTTTGAGAAAGAGTTTCTCTGTGTTAACAGTCCTGGTTGTCCTGGAACTTGTTCTGTAGACCAGGCTGGCCTCGAACTCACAGAGATCTGGCTATCTGGCTGCCTCTGCCTCTAGAGTGCTGGAATTAAAATGTGTACCACCACTAATTGGCAAAAAAAAAGATGATTTTAAAATAAATAATTCTCTTCTCTTATAGCTATCCTTACACGTTAACCTAGAATAGCTAGCATGGTGATGAGCACGGATGTCTATGAATGAAGGAATGGATGACACACTGGAGTCTCTGAAGCCCCCTTTGTAATTCACTACTACCTGGATATCTACACAAGGAAAGGGGTCTGCTTTCCCTAAAATATTTCCACTATTTTCACCCAAAGACCTAAGATCTGAAATACACAACTCCCTCCCATTGGTCTCTCTCTGTTCCTCACCCCCCTTGCCATTCTGCCCCTTCCCCCACTCTACCTTCTATTGTTTCTTCTGTCTCCTGGTTGTCAGCCAGGATGAGAAAATGGTCTAGCTGTCCTCAGAGACTTACACCAGCCTGGACTGCTCTGCAGTGCCATGAAGGGCCAGGACTTTTGTTTCCAGCTGGGAGCCTGGTGAGGTGGTGAGCACAGCTGACAGCCCCACACTGAAGCAAACATCAATTTTCCTCTGTCCTCTTAGCCAAGTTTCACAGACCAGCTTTATTGAAAGCTGGCTCTACCCTCCTGGGTCCCACTGACGTCCCACCCAGAACTCTAGGCTGAGCAGTCTCAGCTTTGTACCTTTTAGGAACTGCTCTTACTCTCTTCTCTGTCCTCAATCACTCATCATTTTTACCTCAACCTCAGGGCCTTGAAGGGACATGCCCTCTGAGGTCCCCATATCCCAAGCCCTACCTGCTCTGTCACAGTAGTGTGTTAGCAGCCTCATTTGCTTATCCATATGCTAAAACACTGTCACAAATAGATCAAAACCACTGTTTTAATGTGTAGTTTGTAGACGCTGCCATTCTAAGCAGGGCAGTAAGATACCTTTTCTTTACGTGTTTGCACTTTCACACATGTGCATGTTCACCTATTTTGCTTTTAGATGGCCTTCCTGCTCTTAAAAACTACAAATAAGGTAGGAAAAGCATCTTCTAAAGATAGATGTGATGTCCTCTGACACATATTCCACAGTCTCCTGTTTCCGTAGCTGATTTGCCTTCTGTGGCAGTCATCGGGGTTAAGGGTAAAGCTCTAATACACCCTTGCCTCTGGCTTCCATTTGCCTGTGCGTTTCTGCCTTCTGGCAGTTTCACCTCAGAGTGAAAGATTCTTTCTGTGGTTTCAGCCTCTCTCTGGTCCTGATTGCCTGACTGATTGTAAGACGCCACTCCCAGGAGATAATTACAGCCAGGCTTCTTATGGCGCCTGGTGGAGGGGAAGGGGTAAGAGGTGACTGTCCTTATCAGTTTCTAGAAAAGAGGTTTTCTTTCAGTTTTTCAATTTGACTTTCTCCTTGTATATGACATGGTCCATCCCTACTAAAGAGTATAAATTATACTCAATGTCTTGGTTAATAAGCACTCTTCTAAAGAAAAACCCATGTTTGTACTCTGCTCCATGGCTGTGTGGGCACTTATTAATTTTTTTTCTCCTTTTAAAGAATTATTTTATTAAGGAAACAAACATTCAGCACTACACAAAACTAGGGAAATATTATAAGCAACCCTATGTGTACTATTTAATTTAGATATGTACTTGCAAGTACTACTGGCTTATCTTTTTAAATATGACAGTTAATAGCTTCAAAAGCAACAACTTTTCTCACTCCTAGTAAAATGTAGACTCTAGGTAGAAATTACAAACATAAGAAACTTAGCTGAGAATGATTCAAAACAACCACTTGATGCAAAGTTCAAACTACAGGCATCAACAATTACTTGCAAAAAAGCAGTCTTTATCTCTCTGAGTTAATGTATACCATGGGTAGCTTAAAGTGATCCCTTTAAGTAAAGTGTGTGCTGACAAAACCATGAATTTTAGCACGCTCCAAGCTAAACTATTAACTCAGGAGGAGAAAAACAAGGGATCATGTGCAAGTCTGGCATCTCAAGGTCATCAAAGGTCATCGCTGGCTAGGATCAATTCTCAATACTTTGGTCATTTGAAAGAAGCTTTTCTACGTCAAAGGGAGCCATGAGGTGGTAGCTAATTACAGAAGAAAAAACAGATATCGCTAAAAGGACAATTTTTCCCCCCTTGACTATTCCCATTTGCTCTGTCATGGGCTAACAAACTGGCCTTATAAAATTTATGGAATGAGGTAGTACAAACAGACAGAAAGAAAGGCATCCTTATTATAGAAATGCAATTTTGCTTGGCCTTGAAATATTAGAATTTGTTTCTAGCTTGTACATCAGACAATCATTATTTTAAGAAATACTAAATGAGAAAATCAGAATCAATTTTTAAACAGTTTTTAAATTTACTCAATTCTATGTACATGAGTGTTTTGTCTGCATATATGTATGCACACCACATGTGTGCCAGGTGTCCACAGGGGTCAGAAAATGGTGTCAAGTTCCCTGGAATTGGAGTTACAAAAGGTTCTGAGCCACCATATGAGTGCTGGAAACTGAACCCCAGTCTTCTGCAAGAGCAGTGAGTGCTCTTAAATGCTGAGTCATTTCTCCAGCTTCTATTTGATATTTTTAAAGCTTGGTTCTGATTTGGGGCTGGAGCACCCACATATTGGCTTATAACCATATGTACCACCAGTCCCAGGGGATCCAATGCCCTCTTCTGGCCTCCATGGGTACCAGACATATATACAGTGCACATACATGCATGTACATGAAGCACCCATACACAAAAATAAAATTATGAATGATACCAGATAAAGCTTGGGATAGAGCAATTTTTTGGTTATGAACCTATCCTTTATTGGCTGAGCTCAGGATAGAGCAAATTTTGACTACCTTTAAGACATAGGAGGTCACTGGGGACAGATAATAGAACAATTTGACCAATAACTCCAGAGCACTACATTTTGGACCATGGATGGTTTTGTTATTCACAAGGAATACAAGTAAGGACTACATATACTGTCAAGAAAGTTATATGCTACACAATGATGCTCAACTAAGACAACAAAATTCCTGACTGAAATGTCTTTTTTCCATTAACTGCCTTGGTGAGGTTGCAGCAGTGAGCAAGGGCAAAAAAAAAAAAAAAAAAAAAAAACGGGCAGTTTTCTCTTTGTTCCACTGGAGTGCACATATCTCTGCAATCTGTCTGCCCCTAGGTGGCCTATGATGCTGATTACCACAAAGGCATTGTATAAGCTAATGGTGGTCTTGCAAATTAATACACGGTTCATAGAGCCACTGAATATCCCAGTGAGGGCTGAGACCTCTGTCTGGCCTTGGGACTTGGAATCAAATAAAATTATCTTTCTCTTCCAGTTGAAATCACGCAAAGATAACAGTGCAGCTATAAATTCTAAGGAATGTTTCTTATTTTCTGAGAACTGACTATAAGTGAGGAATCTACTTGAGGTTTTATCCCACTAAAAACTTAAGGTTGCAGGGGAACTGTCACACTGATGGGGTAACATAGCAAACAGGAAAAGGCCTGGGCTTTAAAGCCAGGAACAAGTCTGGTCTTGCTCTGCATTTAATGGTTGAGCAACTTTAGGTGACTGTTTAACTTCTCTGGGCTTCTGTGAGGATTTGCTAAGATAACAGATGGAAAGAGCTGAGTCCTATACTACCCTGAATACAAAAAGCATTGTTTCTAGGCCACTTTTTGTTACCACTCTGATTATAAAACTAGTTTGCATTATTCATGGTCTTGCTCTTGCAACCCTACCTAGTAAAGCAGAAGGATAGGCCTAATACAAAACTACAGGAGCATTCAGAAATATAAATTCCAGTGCCAGGTATACCCCTCGTTAAAGATCTACAGGCAACTTACTTCCCTCTCCTGACTCTATCAATAAAATGGAGGACCCCAGATGTAATATTGAAAAGAGCAGAGCGAAAAAAGTCATCTTTGGGGGCATCTGTCAAGAGATGCACACTAAACTAGGCTCTTTTCCACACCTTCTATCATCTAAATCAGCACTGTCCAACAAAACATTCTGTCATAATGTAAATGACCTGCATTTAAACTTACACAACAGCTAGTAACAATATGTTGCTACCCTTGAAATATAACCAGAACAATCAACTGAACTGAATTGTTTAGTCACATATGGTAGTTGGGATACTGTATTATGTAAGATCATGAAATCAACATGTTTGTTCCTATCTAACAAATAGCATGACACCAAAGTTTATAAAATTTAGGAGAATCTCTTTTAAAAAATCACTTAAATTTAAATAACTTTGAAATCTGAAACACTTCTGGTCTTGAATACACTGTTATTATACAAAACATCACAATGTGGTGTGCCATAAATACCTGGTCAGCCTCACTCAATGTTCGAATCCTTAAGCTGGTTCTAAAAGTGCTTGGATGAGCCAAAGTCCAGCCACTGGAGTGGGTGAGAGGAGGGGGCCTGGAGAGTGAATAACTGATGTCAGATAAAACTTGGACAAAATAACAGAGAGAGACTTCTCTACATTTTCTCTTGGGTCAAAAAGTATTAATGCCGCACAAATAAAAAATAAGAAAAGTCACTTAAATAGAAACTAAACCAGAGAACTAGAATGCTTAATTGAATACTTGAATTACAAATACCAGAGAATGATTCAGATTTTAGATTTTATCACTTGTAAATTATACAATGAATGAAAATAACTGGACACCAGAACTCACTTTCATCACTATAAGTTGATGTTAAGTTCCGCCTAAGTTATAAAGCTTATTATTGGGACTTGTGTGTATAGAGCAACAGAGTGGATGAGCCATCATGGTTTTTTGAATCACTGTTTAGCTCACCACCTTCAGACCTTTATTATACATAAAATATTATGACACAAGCTAAAATGGGTAACTACAAAATAAAGTATTGAGCAATAACAAGGAGGCTACTCCTAGGCTTTTATGTTAGACCCTATTATAGAAGGAAGAGGAGAAAAAGTATGAAAATCATAAAGCTATTTCCACATACTTGGGTTTGCTTTACTATTATTTTCTTAATTGTTCAGTCAACTTTAGTCAGAGCAAAGAACAATCTGTAATGTAAAGATTGCTTCAGACTCTGAAAGATAAACAGTTATGGTGATACTTCTACATATTCCTTAGTCTGAAAAACAATACCTATCTATGCAGTTACCTCAGAACACTTATGCCTTTTTTTATTTTGCTTTACATTCTATGGCCCCCTCTAGTGGTGCACAAAAATAAGTGCTGCATTTTTGCCCTCCAGAGCAATGGTTCTTAAATTTTGGATTCACTACAACAATTCACTAGTGGCATGGATTGCCAAATTCCATCCAGAGAACCTTTGATTTATGATATTTGAAGTAGGGCCTAAAAATCTAATTTTCTGGTAACTTACCAGGTGATACTGATGCTTCTGGTTTGTCTGGGAAATACAGTAGAACTGTGCTAAAAATCCTTTCACCATTGTGGCTGGAGAAATGGCTCACCAATTTAGACCAGTTGCTGCTCTTTCGGAAGACCCGAGTTAAGTTCCCAGCATCTGTGTCAGGTGTCTCAGAACAGTCTATAATTCCAGCTCCAGGAGATCCAATGCCTCTGACCTCCAAACTCATGTCACATACCCATATGCAGATATATACACCTACACATAACTAAAAACAATGAAATTAGAAGCCTAAAGAAAAAAAAACCCTTCACCTACATGTGCGCAAGTTCATATCATTGATAACTGGAACAGATATTTGGGGGGGGGTTTAGATTTATTTACTTATTTAGTGTTCTGCTGGTGTATATGCCTACATGCTAGACAAGGGCATCAGATCTCATTATAGATTGTTGTGAGCCATCATGTGGTGGCAGGGAACTGAACTCAGGACCTCTGGAAGAGTAGCCAATACTCTTAACGTCTCCAGCCCCTGGAAAAAAATATTTGTTGGTTGATTATGGTGTAAAATTTTATTAATTTATTTATTTTTATTTTATTTTTTACTTTTTAGTAATCCATCTAAAATATAGAAAACATTAAAATATTGAGGGTCTGGCTGGTGAAATATCTCAAGGGGAAAGTCTGTGCTGCTCAAGCATGAGGGTGTAAGTTCAGTTTCCTAGAACCTACAGTTCATAAAAGCTGAACAGAAGGCACAAACTGTATCCCCAGTGTTTTAGGAGACTATTGTTGGAGACAGGCAGATCCTGGGAACACCATGTTCACTGATAGACCCTGCCTCAAAATATAAGGTGGACAAAAATAGGGGAAGAGGCCTAAAATGAAGCAGACCTTTAGCCCCAACATGCACAGACACAGGCAAGCACTCCTGCACACATGTGCATAAACACAGAGAAAAAAACCCCAGGGCTATATCATTATTTGCCCTGAAATATAGGACAAGTAAGTATGGAATATGTTTCACTATTTACTATGACTCTAAAGACACAAGCAAGTTCTGCAAAACGCAATGTGAGCATAGTAAAAACACAAAATGCCTTTTAGACACACAAAAACAGCTTAGGCAGGAACTCCACTACACCCTAGGCTATACCTGATAACCAGAACCCAGTGACATCACTCACTCAAGATAACCAGACACAGGACAGGGCTAGAATC
Source organism: Sigmodon hispidus (assembly GCA_004025045.1). Classification (NCBI taxonomy): domain Eukaryota; kingdom Metazoa; phylum Chordata; class Mammalia; order Rodentia; family Cricetidae; genus Sigmodon; species Sigmodon hispidus. Next base: position 22,738 of record PVIH01020613.1, read on the forward strand.
CCATGACGCCCTCTGGCCAGTAGTATATAAGCAGAGAGAACAGCGTTGCTCTTCCTCTTTGCACCTGGAGACGATACCTGGAGCAACCCTCTGGCTGGTGAGTCTCCCCTGGGATCCTGTTAGAGAAATACAGGTTAGCAATTTTGGGGAGATAGGCTTAGGACTGTAGGTAGAAATTTAAGAGTTTAAACTTTGTGTGATGACCCTACACATAAAATAGAACTTTTCTGTAGCAACTACAAGTACCTACCTTCTTGCGCGAAACACAGAAACATCACATAAAATTAGGGTGCAAACACATATATCTGCTAAAGAGGAAAGGATGATAATTTTCATTACTGAAATCTAACTTAACCTCCGAGCTAATTTTATGGACTGATATAGTCGTCTGCTATTACCATTCGAAGGAATTCTAAGTATTTTAAAACAAAGTGGGGCGGAAAAGAAAAAAGGACATTCGTTCATTAGTTTTTTTTAAAAAAAAAATTGTAGAGAAAGGATCTCAACATATAATCTAAACTGGTCTTCAACTTGGGGTCTTTCTGCCTACAGTCCACAAATAATTTTAGCATCAGCATTTAGGCTCATTTATTAAATTCTGAGTAAAAAAGGAAATACAAGGGAAGAAAAATCTGGGAGAACAGACGACTTTTTTTTAAGGAAAGAAAATAGCAAAAATATTTGGATATATAATTCCCTGCTTAGTATTGTTATTTTGCAGCACTTGATCCTATTCTTCATTGGGAATTTAAAATATATATGAGACAGTCAGAGATTACTGAGTTCATCAAATAAGAAGTGGGTGGAGAAAAATAAATAAATCTCATAATCCCCGGGAACCCAACAGCAAATCCTTTGCTGGGATTTGGTGACATCTAGTGGCAGATTCAAGAGGTATAAACCTCACGCAATGAACTTTCTGGAAAACTGACCCAATGCATATTCCTGTGGATCGTTATGCTTGGAGACTAGGACAAAAAGGTGAGGCTAAGAATCTACAAAAATTTGGAGGGGTCTCTATCACCGGGGAATTAAATTCAGTATGTTCTCATTAGAAATTATTTCTGCCAATTACGCAGTAAAATTGGTGTGGGGCAAAGGGAAAGTCTCCCTGGTGGAGAAGAGGATAGTATATTTGGGAACTTTAAAGAAGCGCCCATTTAAGTTAGTTTTGAATCTAATATAGTTTTGAATCTTAACCGCGGGAGTTTATTTTGGTGAACTAAAATGTGGGAATAAGGAGCATATATACGGTCTAAAATTAAATCAGACTGAGTGAAAGTAGCGCCTGCCTTTAATCGCTGTACTGAGGAGGGAAAAAAAGAGACAGGGGATGGGGGTGGGGAATCTGTATGAGTTCGAGTCCAGGTCTCAAAAAAAAAAAGGAACGAGTGAAAAGGAAAGGAAATAAATCAGCAGGTTTTTTCTAACAAAAGCCCTTTACTTCTGTTACTAGCACTTTGCCTTATTAATTTACCTTTCTATTAAAGCACTTTGCAAACATAAAAAAAGCAGAAATCCAGCATCTCACCTACACAGTCAGGGCCCCTCCCGCCACCACTAGGAGTGCACGCCTGCGCACACCCATCAACTCTGGCGCCACGAGGGCTGGTGTGCGTCCACACCCACACGCCACGGACACGCGAGCGTGCCCGCGCACATACACCCTTGCTCTCACGCCATCCGCCCGTGGCACTCACCAACCTCACAAACGCACACAAAAAACCAAAACCTTCATTATTCCTTTTTTTTTTTTTTCTCCTGTTCCGAGAGCTGCGCAACAGGCTCCGGGGGCGTGGCCCTAGGCTTGACCTCGCTCTTCCCACTCGCGGGAACCTTAGCTCATTTCCGCCTATCCTGTTTCCGCAAGCCACGTAGACACTTCCTTTCCCAGTGGTGCGGGGGCGGGGGAGGAGAAAGGAGCCACAAACCCATAATGCCTCCCTGCAGGAGAAAAAGAGAGAGCAGGAGAAAAGGGGTGGGGGCAAAAAAAAACCCACGGTGAGGGGAACTCTGGGTCGTGAAACTAGGCCACGTGAACACGCTGCCCTATAGACTTCTGACCCAACGGCTGTAGCGCATTTGGAGGGCGGGCTAAGAGCCTAAAAGGACGATTGTCATTGGCCGAAATCCGCACTGAAGAAGGACGGTAATTGGTTTGATTTGGGCCCTAACCATGAAGAGGCAGGTTGCTAGCACCCGCCTTTACTGCGGAGAAGTGTCACTGCTGACGTGAGGGCGGTGGTCCAATCATTTGGTTATGGAACATTCTAAAACTGAGACAAGACGACTGTGATTGGCTGAAAGGCTAAGCCCGCCCCCAGGGTGACGTGTCTGCCTATGGATATCAGTTGCCAGAGAAACCTGGCTTTACTATGGCGGTTGGAGGAGCAGCGGTGGTCACACGTCGGCTGCTGGAAAGAACTGGATTCTCGTTTCAGGTTTCGGGGTGGGGGTGGGGAGGAAGGGTCGATAATTTCCTCTTTTTTTTCATATTTATGAACAGGATTAGCTAGTAGCTTCTTATTTAGGCAAAACTGGATTTATATTTCTGCTCGCCAACGCCCAACTCGGGCACGGCTCCTTTCTGTGTCTCGGTTTCCATGTTTGTAAAACGGCGATAACGCAGAGACGTGGACGCCGATGTGCACAGTAAAATAGCGCGTGTACGGTATTCAGTGTGAAGCTTGTCTCCGAAAGATAGATACTAGCACTTGTTATTAAAGATAGACATTTGCGTAGCAGAAAAATTACAAATTAGGCAGATTCTCTCGATAATAGTACCTTTTCCTGAACATCATCCTCTTTTTTAGAAGAAAATGCGATAATACGCGCATATTTCACCTATATTACGGTAAAAATAATTTGCTAGCCGAGGATTGTTTCAGAATAACTGGGAATTGGAATTTTCCCACATAAAAAATTTTTAAAAAGAGAAAGGAGGTGGGGGGGAAAAGGAGAATGAGAACGAGGTAGATATGAAGCACATGCGATGAGGAGTAGGCCTTGTTTGAGTCCTGATTCGAGCACGCCAATTGTAAAATTTTCTTTAAGACGCATCGGGAATTTTTAAATGTAAAATTGATATTCTTTAATGAAATCGGTTTGAGATTTTTTTAGGCGTTTTTTGATAGCAATGTGGTTATGTTTTCAGGTTGCTTTATTTTGTGAAAATATATATTTTTTTCACATATTTGCGTAGGGATTAAATAATGTCTGAAAATGGCTTCAAAATACGTGGATGACTAGGATTTGCTTCAGAATTTTAGCGATGGAGAGAGATGGGAGGGGTATAATTGGGACCCTAGATTAATAATCATTTAAACTGAGGGTTAGGCAGATGGGGTTTTCTGTATTAATCTTTTTCCCTTGGAATATATTTGAAATTTTTCATAATTTCTCAGTCATTTTTTTCGATAGCTTAAAAAAGTGGGGGGGAAGCAGTGGGTGGGGTTACAGATGAAACAAGATGGCCTTCAGTTGGTAATTGTTGGAGCTGGATGATGGATTCCCATCGGTTTGTAATGGTGTTCCTTTGCAGTTTTATTTCACATTATCTTTAAGAGAAATTAATCATTTTTTCAAAGATTGATAAATAATAAAGTACATTTGAAAATATAACCACAGGAAAATAAAAATTGTATATTATCACCTTTGATGTCCTTTGTGTTCGATAAAATTGCATTGACTGATGGAAAAGAAAAACACCATCTTATATTTTTTATGTCCTTTTCCATCTCTTTGTTTGACCTTCTAGGTCATCATCAGAAAAGCTTAAGTTTGCTATACAATAAGGATCAGGAGATCTGACCCTGGTTGCAGAACCATTCCTGGTTGCAGAATACAGGGTAAGTTCCTTCCGTCTGGCCCCAGTTCACAGACAAGATAATATCACATAACCTTTCTAAATTTATAGGAATATTTTGAAGATTAATAAGCTCCCATCTGAGAAAGTACTCTAAATTCTGAAAGAGGAGGGATGCACATTAGATACAGGCCTGTGTAATTTTAATTTCTTAATTTTTAAAAAATGTGAAAATCAGTGCTGTATAATGGTTTCACAGATTCAAATAATACAATTTTTTTCAGCAAATTCAGACTTGATGGATTTGATTGCTGACTCTGCCACCTTACTGTGTAATCCTGAGCAAGAAACTTCCTTTGTTCCATAATGTCTTCATAAAAGTATTTGCTAGAATAATAGTTCTGACTTCAGTAGTCATGAAACATTTTGTGCATGCACACAGGAAGCACATTTTTGTAAAGTACTGAATATAATTTTTTGGAATGTTGGTTAATTAATATTTTTGATTTCTCTCATTTTCCAGAAGCAGCAACTAACTACTAGAACTGAATTCTAACATTAAGACTTCTAGCTTATCTGGTCACAGTTTTAAGTACATTTACTTTTGAGGAAATTTCCAGAAGCTATTATTATCTTAGCTATCATATCCAGCTAACCATTTTTAAAATATAATTTTTCTCTTTTGTTCAGACTGAAAATAATCTGTTGGTTTGGGAATGTGGCTCAGTTGGTACTGCTTCCCTAGCATACATTAAAGGTTCCAGGTTTGATTCCCCAGCTCTCCAAAAGCCAGATGTGGAGGCACATGCTTGCCATCTAAGCATTTTGGGGTGGAGGCAGGAAGCTTAAGGTTATCCTTAGCTTTATAATGAGTTTGAGTCTAGGCACATGAGGCCCTTTCTCAAAAAAAGGTTTTTTTTTCTTTCTTTTTTTTTTGATGAATAAGAAATGTTTCAAGACCCAAATGAGAAAGTTGATGTACATCTGGCTTTATCCAGAGGCCAAGAGATGGAAAAAAAAATCATGTATTTGATGTGGTCCCATATGTACAGTTAAAAAAAGGTTTATGCCAGCAAATGTTTGGAGTTAACTACATGTGTTTGTGCCACATACACACAAAACTGCATTTGAAGTCTGCTTGCATGAAGCAGTGAAAAAGGGGTGTGTCCCAGTCTTTTCATGGCTACATTTTTAAAGGAGTTATAATTTTCTTAATTTTTCTTCTTTATGAAAGCAAGGTTTCAGCAAAGTGCACTTCCCTGGTAGAAGAAAAGGGGCACTTTAGAAACTGGAGGCTGAAAGTAATCAGTAGAGACTGACAGCAAGAGCCAGAGAGATCTGAACTAGGGAAAGCCACAAAGAAAAAGGATCCTGACTTGGACCTTGGGGAACTGTCTGAGTAGTGTGCCTATGAAGCATACAGTATACAGTGGTAGTGAAAGGAAAATATGTAAAATCCGTGGATGAGCACATCACAGTCATGAATAATGTGTATGGCTCAGAGTTTGCTTTATTTTTTTTCCTCTCTCACTAATCCTACTTCTCCCTACAGTCACCAGCTTTTTTCATTTCCTTCTAGATAACCTAATTACAAACTTGTCTAAAATGTGTACAGCGTTTTATGATTTTTCTTTGTACAAACTGGTATCAATATAGGGATTTTATAACTCCCTGTTTTCGTTTAACAAATAGTCTTTGAATATCTTTGTCCATTCATAGATCTTTCTAACTTCTTTCATGGTATTTCTTTCACAGTGACGTTCTTTTAGCTAAGATGATATTCCATACTACAAATATCTTTTGTCAAATCATTATAAAGTTATCCCCAGTGTTTATTGCTAAAATAATACCACATCAGCCACCTTTTATATCCATTTATCCGTAGTGATCTAGAGCAACCTTTATGTCCTTAAAACATAATAGTTGAACCATTATGATACTGTTAAAATAACATTGATAGGGCCTAGAAATGGGTGTGATGCCTTGTACCTGTAATTTCAGTAATTGGAAAGCAAAAGCAAGGAGGTTGATGCGAGTTCCAGGCCAGCCTGACTTGGGAAGAGAGCCACTTAAAAGTCACATATTTATGGATATTGATAAAATAGCATTTCTCATTGAGAAAAGGATGAACTCATTAGTAATGAACATTGAGAAAATATTGCTGTAAATTCAGGGGAAACTAAAATCATACAAAGAAATAATAATAGGAATTCATTTCTAACATTTGACTTCATTTTCCCTGTGCACAACAAAGCCAAAGGTTGCAAAGGAAAAGACAACCAGGTTTGGTTTTTTGCAATACTAAGATGAGTACATGTGGACCATAAGACACTATTATGCACACTTAAAATATGTTTACAAAAAAAATGGTGTTATGATCAATGTGAAACAAGAAGCACCCTAGAAGAAAAGGAAATAAAAATGCCCATGTAAGAAAAAGATCTTACCAGTGATTTATGAAATGATAATTTGAGATCATGCATTTTCACATGAATATACCCTGGTACACAAGTTAGATTGGCAAAAAGCAAATGGGCGTTTTTTTTGGTTTTGAAAAGCTATTTGAAGCTCAAGGTATAGTTGGTTTTGGAGCTGAATACTTGCCTAATATGTGGGATTCCCTAAATTAAGTGTTGAGACTTGGGTATATAACTCAGTGATAGAGCACTTACTTGCCTTACATACAAGGCAAAAATAAAAGAGATTTCCTGGCACTTACTAGAGGATATGGTATGATAATTTTTACTTGCAGTTAGGGTTATAAATTAATACAGTTTTTGAAGGGAAAATAATTGAAAGAGAGGAAGTATGGAGTAAAGGGTGGGTATGCTAACAGAATGTTTAGTATTGAGGTTTGGGGGACAGAGAAGAGACATGCAAAGCTGAGCCAAAATTTAAGCACAATATGCTAATATATATTTAAACATCTAGGAGCTGGATGTAGAAGAGCTTCCCAGCACCTGGTGAGTGGGTAGAGTCAGGCATATGTGTCCTTGCTTTTATTTACTCTGACCATATATTGTTGACCCGAGCTTTGTGTGAATTGATTTTTTTTATATATATATAGAAATGACAAGACATTGCATTTAGCATGGGAATGTGTATGAATGGTAGAATTTTTACAAAATGAGCAAAAATATAAAACAAGGATATGTAATAAGTTGAGCTGTCATTCACAAGTTCATTGGTAAGGAAGTACTGATCAGTGTGGCTTCCAAAATGGTTCCTGGGTGATTTAATTATGAGTTCCAGGATGGGCTTTCCGGAGTTCATCCATTCTCCAAGATCTTCTCTGCCCTACTCACAATTCATTTAAAATGCAAAACAAAACCTAGCTACAGCATTTTGTGAATGTTAGCATTTACAAGATAATGGCATTTCTAGCTACCATCACCACAGAACCTTTATAGGGTATATTTTTATCTCAGCATAATTTTTATTCCCATACAGTTAGCTTCTGTATTCACCGATGTGGATGCATGGATGGCTGGAATCACCTTTTACTATCTGCTTGGAGCTTTGTGTCCTTTGAATTAAAGGACATTTCCTTGAACTGCAGGATAGCATTCTAAGCACCTATGGCTTTCATTTCTAAGTAGGTCTTGAGTCTGAATTTTCCTCTTTGGGAATTCCATGATACCTACCCACATGGTTGCCTAAATATGGCTTTAATTGAAGCTGGACTGTCATCCTTTTCTTGGAGATTGCCCTGCATATGTTACAGTCATGTTTTACACATTTACACACCTATTTAAAACAAATGGGATCACATTAGTCACAAGAATTGTGCTCAATTCATCTGTTATCTGTCCATTTTAGTCTTTCTGTGCTACTTAACTGTTTACCTAATGCCATTGAACAGTTTTCAGTGTCAGTATATGGGCCTCTGCCTAATTCATTTGAGTATTCTGTAGTGTGCATATGTGACTTATGTATACAGTTCCTCATATTTTCTTTCATATTTCTAAGGCACCTTTGTCATTTTTTTTCTTACATGTTTTTACAAAAGTTCATCTTCATTGCAAATACCTGCTTTCCTTTTTAGGTTGTATTCCCACTTCATCCTTCCAGACCTTCCTAGGAGATCTGTAAGATTCCATCTGGGAATTACTAGGAGTCCTTGGAAGGGGAAAAAGGAAGATTGTGTAAGTCAAGGGGATTGTTTAATGAGTCATGCTATAAGAGTAGCAGGAGACTTTTTAATGCATTTTCACTGAACATTCTTCCTCCTGAAATGTAACTAGCTTTTGAAATCACATTCTTATTCTCCAGGGAGGCTCTTGCCATTTTCTTTTATCTGTAGTCTCTCTTGATAACTCTTTTCTAATACCTAATACTTTCTTTCTTAGGTTTTCCAGAATTCTATGTGTGAAATTCTTGTCCTCAGTGAAAAGGTTCAATCTTCATTTCTTTGCTCTGACCTCTTACCTGAATTTGATCTTTCTCTAAGCAGTTTACTTGTATATGTCCTATCTCATACAAATGATGGTACAAATATCTATCCTCAAAACCTGAAACTTGTTGCTGATGTCTTCTCCAGTTTCTCATCTTCCAGCAAGGAGTCACTAGGATGTCTTATGCATGTAACTACCATTGTACTTATCTTGTTTTCTGATGGGGTCAAACTAACCCTTAAAAATTTGTGCTAACTACCCAAGCTTATTAGTGTGTGTGTTCTCTCATTGCCATTATACTAATTAAGGCCTATCTAGACTTAATATACACAAACCTTTACTGTTAATTCATTTTACCTAACAACTCAATAAACTACTCTTCCTTCAAATTCTCATTCTTCTAAAGCCTTAAATTTCAACTATACTTCCTTCTAAGGTTTTGTCACAATATCTTTCTCTAAAATTAAATCCCTGCCTTTAAAATAGCATCAAGAAGTAAATTTGTGGGCGTGTCTGATGAGTTGTTGGGTGAGGCAAGGGTTGTGGGTGGTAGCAAGGATTAGAGAAAGGAGAAGATAGAAATGAACTTATAAATGGTCCAGAAGTTGGAGCAAAAAATCCATATCCAACAGATTTTAGTATGTGCTCTGATGGACCTCAAAGTCACCATAGTAAACAACCAAACAAAATACTTTCTATATTACAGTGGTTGGAATAAAAACAGGGTTGAATGAGTTCCAGAAAGCAGGCTTCTCAACCTCGTGGACAACAACCTGCTGAAGAAGACAGCTTTAAGAAGCCAACTCGAGGCAACATGCAGAGAAGTAAAATGAGGGGAGCTGCCTCTGGAAAGAAGTCCGCTGGTTCCCAGCCCAAGAATCTTGAACCAGCTCTCCCAGGAAGATGGGGGGGTCGCTCTGCTGAGAACCCCC
>PVIH01020614.1:0-15283 GCA_004025045.1 Sigmodon hispidus
GTTCTTTCAAGGTCCAAAAAATATTGTGTTGGAATTTTGATAGGCAGTGCATTGAATCTGTAGATTGCCTTTGGTAGAATTGCCATTTTTACTATGTTGATCCTACCAATCCAGGAACATGGGAGAGCTTTCCATTTTCTGATATCCTCTTCAATTTCTTTCTTCAATGATTTAAAATTTTTGTCAAATAGGTCTGTTAATTCTTTGGTTATAGTTACTCCAAGGTATTTAATACTATTTACAGCTAAAATGAAGGGTAATGTTTCCCTTATTTCTTTTTCAGCTCTTCTATCTTTAGCGTATAGAAGGGCTACTGATTTCTTTGAGTTTATCTTGTATCCTGCTACGTTGCTGAAGGTGTTTATCAGCTGTAGCAGTTCTTTGGAAGAATTTTGTGGGTCACTTATGTATACAATCATATCATCTGCAAATAGAGATAGCTTCATTTCTTCTTTTCCAATTTGTATGCCCTTAATCTCTTTTCATTCCCTTATTGCTTTAGCTAAAACTTCGAGGATTATATTGAATAGATAAGGGGAGAGAGGACATTCTTGTCTAGTTCCTGACTTTACTGGAATTTCTTTGAGTTTTTCTCGATTAAGTTTGATACTGGCTGTCGGCTTCTTGTAAATTGCCTTAATTATATTTAGGTATTCTCCCTTTATTCCTGATCTCTCCAGGGCTTTAATCATAAAGGAGTGTTGGATTTTGTCAAAGGCTTTTTCCGCATCTAAGGATATGATCATATGGTTTTGTTCCTTTAGTTTGTTAATATGATGGATAACATTTACAGTTTTTCATATGTTGAACCAGCCCTGCATTTCTGGGATGAAGCCTACTTGGTCATGGTGGATGATATCTTTTATGCATTGTTGTATACAGTTTGCCAATATTCATGAGGGAAATTGGTCTGCAATTCTCCTTCTTTGTTGTGTCTTTGAGTGGCTTGGGTATTAGGGTGATTGTGTCCTCATAAAAGGATTTTGGCAATATTCCTTCAGTTTCCACTGTGTGAAATAGTTTGAGGAGTAACAGTAGTAATTCTTCTTTGAATGTCTGATAGAATTAGGCAATAAAACTATCTGGAGCAGGGCTTTTATTTTTGGGGAGGTTTTTAATGACAGCTTCAATTACCTTAAGGGTTATAGGCCTGTTTAGGTAATTAATCTGATCTTCATTTAATTTTGGAAGATGGTGCCTGTCCAGAAAGCTGTCCATTTCTTCTAGGTTTTCCATTTTTGTGGAATACAGATTTTCAAAATATGACCTGATAATTCTCTGTATTTCCTGGGGGTCTGTTGTTATGTCCCCCTTTTCATTTCTGATTTGTTGATTTGGACACTCTCTCTCTGTTTTTTGATTAGTTTGGCTAAGGGCTTATCTATCTTGTCCACTTTCTCAAAGAACCAACTCTTAGATTCATTGATTCTTTGTATTGTTCTTTTTGTTTCAATTGTATTGATTTCAGCTCTAAGTTTGATTATTTCCTGCCGTTTAATCCTTCTAGGTGAGTTTGCTTCTAATTGTTCTAAGGCTTTCAGTTGCACTGTAAGGTCTCTAGTGTGGGATTTCTCAAGGTTTTTCATATAGGCGTCTAGCGCTATGAATTTTCCTCTTAAGACTGCTTTCATTGTGTCCCACAAGTTTGGATACGTTGTAGATTTATTTTCATTGAATTCTAGGAAGACTTTGATTTCTTTCTTAATTTCTTCCTTGACCCAGAGATGGTTCAGCTGATTGATGTTATGATTCCATGAGTTGGTAGGCTTTCTTTGGGTTTTGATGTTGTTGAACTCTAACTTTAGGCCCTAGTGGTCCGATATGTTACAAGGGATTATTTCCACTTTTTTGTATCTGCTGATATTTGCTTTATGACCAATTATGTGGTCAATTTTGGAGAAAGTTCCATGAGGAGCTGAGAAATGTGTATATTCCTTTGCCTTTGGGTGTAAGGTTCTGTAGATATCTATGAAATCCATTTGCATCATAACCTCATTTAGACTCCTTCTTTCTCTGTTGAGGCTCTGTCTGGTTGATCTATCCAGGGTTGAAAGTGGGGTATTGAAGTCTCCCACTATTAGGGTGTAAGAATTGATGTGGGATTCAAGCTTTAGCAGTGCTTCTTTTACATATGTAGGTGCCCATATAATAGGGGCATAAATATTTAAGATTGAAATCTCCTCTTGACCAATTTTTCCTGCGATGGATAAGTAATGACCCTCTTGGTCCCTTTTTATTGCTTTTAGCTTAAAGTCTACTTTGTTTGATATTAGGATTGCAACCCCTGCTTGTTTCTTAGGACCATTTGACTGGAAAATCTTTTTCCAACCCTTTATTCTAAGCCTGTGTCTGTCTTTGCAGTTGAGGTGTGTTTCTTGTAGGCAACAGAAGGATGGCTTCTGTTGTTGTATCCTTCTTGTTAGTGTGTGACGTTTTATAGGAGAGTTGAGTCCATTGATATTAAGGGAAATTAGTGACCATTGATTCATATTTCCGGCCATTTTTGGTGGTAACTTGTTTGTATTTCCTTTCTCTAACGTATTCTTCTGTGGACTTATTGATTGTTTGTGATTTCGTTGATGTATCTGGGGTCCTTAGGTTGTAGTTTTCCCTCTAATACTCTCTGTAGTGCTGGATTGGTAGATAGATATTCTTTCAGTCTGACTTTGTCCTGAAATACCTTGTTTACTCCATTTATGGTGATTGATAATTTTGCAGGGTATAGTATTCTAGTTTGGCAGCCATGCTTTTTTAGCGTCTGTATAACTTCTGACCAAGCCCTTCTAGCTTTCATCGTTTCCATTGAATAGTCAGGCATTATTCTGATGGGTCTGCCTTTATATGTGAGTTGGCCCTTTTCTTTTGCAGCTCTTAAAATTTTTTCTTTGTTCTGTATGTTTTGTGGCTTGATTATAATGTGGCGCACTGACTTTTTTTTGGGATCATATCTAATTGGTGTTCTGTAAGCTTCTTGTATCTTTATGGGCATTTCCTTTTTCAGGTTAGGAAAGTTTTCTTCAATGATTTTATTGAAAACATTGTCTGTGCCTTTTAGCTGGTATTCTTCTCCTTCTTCTATTCCTATTATTCTCAAATTAGGTCTTTTCATGGTGTCCCAGATTTCCTGAACATTTTGAGTTATGGCTTTTTTAGTTTTACTATTTTCTTTGACTGATATATCTATTTGAGCTCCTGAGTCTTCCACTTCAGAGATTCTATCTTCCATCTCTTGAACTCTCTGTTTGTTATGCTTGTATCTCTAGTTCCAGCTTTTTTCTTCAGGTTTTCTATTTCCATTTTTGCCTCATTTTTTTGCCTTTTTTATTGCTTCTATTTCAGCTTTTATTTCAGCTTTTAGTTCCTGGCATGTTTCTTTCATAGATTTGTTCATCTCTTCCAGTTTTTTGTTTGTATTTTCTTCTATTTCTTTAAGGCTTTTTTTCATATCTTCTTTTAGAGCTTTGATGATCATCAAAAAGAAATTTTTGGTGTTGCTTTGTTCTGTTTCCTCTTCATTGCTCAGTTCAGGTCTTGTATTTGTATGATCGGCACACTCTTCTGGAGTTACCATGATGTCCTTTGTATTATTATGTAATTTTTTGCACTGACGTTTGCCCATGGCTTCAGTGGTTCACGATTAGATGGGTCCTGGTCAGTTGTGGCACTTGAGTTTGTGTGCCTCCTGTCACCTTTCTGGTCAGGGTCTGATTTTGTCTTTTAGAGACCCCTGCAGTTGTTAGTTTGCTCAGTTCAAGGTCGTGGTGGGTAGCCGTGCAAATTCCCTCAGCAGGAGCTGTGGGTGTGGTGATGGGCAGTTTACCTGCCCCTGCTCTAGAGTGAGCTGGGTCTCTGCAGACAGCACTTGGTCCCAGGAGCGGAACCGGAAGCAATGGGAGCTCAACTCTTCCTCCCAGGCTGGGATATAGGTGCTAAGGCCTGGTGTCCCCTCCTCACCTCTGGGTGGGGTCTGAATCTGCCCTTCAGGGACCCCTGTAGTTGGTTCGCTCAGTTCGAGGTCGTGGTGCGGAGCCATGCAAATTCCCTCAGCAGGAGCTGTGGATGTGTTCAGGGGCAGAGTTTACCTGCCCCTGCTCCAGAGTATGCTGGGATTCTGCAGACAGCACTTGGTCCCGAGAGTGGAACCGAAAGCAATGGGCTGGAAATCACTTTAAATCGATATGTTATCCATTATATTTCAGGGAAACTATTTAGGAAATACAAATAGATGATTATAGATACCATTCTCTGTTGGTTTCATGATCTTTACCCCTGTGCTCATATACTTTCTCCTCCGTCTCTGAATGGAATGAGAGCTCAACCCAGGCTTAGCTGTGGATCTCTGCTTCCATCAGTTGGTGGATAAAGGAAGCTTCTATGATGACAATTAGGGTGGTAATCAATTTGATTACAGGGGAAGATCAGTTTACCCTCTACACTGTTACTTAGACTCTTAGACTGGGGTCATCCTTTGGGTTTTTTGGAATTTCCCTAGCATCAGGTTTCTCCTCAACCCCAAAATGGCTCCTTCTATCAAGGTATCTGTTTCTTTGCTCTGTCCCTCCCCCAACTCAACCATCACATTCCCTAGTACTCTCTTCCCACCTCCCCTTACCCCCACCCCATGCTCCTAATTTTCTCAGGAGATCTTATGTATTCTAGAAGTTCCCTCTTAGGGTTCCTCTGAACTACTGGGAGCTTACTGACTCTAGACTGACAGCTGGGGAAACTCCATGGAACCAAACTAGGCCCTCTGAATGTGATAGTTGTATGGCTTGTGCAGTTTGTGAGATTTGGCAGGATTTACTCACAATGCGTGAAGTGGCTCTTTGGAGCACATTCCCTATAGAGAATTCCTTGTTCAGCCTTGATACAGGGGCTGGGGCTTGTCCTGCCTCAACTTGATATGCCAGACTTGGTTAACTCCCTATGGATGACCTTACCCACTCTGAGGAGTGGATGGCTAGGTGACATGGGAGAAAGATGGGGTCAGGGGGGCAATGGCAGAGGGGAAGTTGTGCTTGGTATGTAAAATGAAAAAGAAAATCTAAAAGTAAATAAATACCATTCTCAAGGCAGTGGGCATTTTAATGAAATCATATTACTGTATTACTATCAGTTTATTTTATTAGTTCAGACCATAGATAATGAAGAAAGATCATAAGGTCTACTTCTTGCAAGTATATAATTTATAATAACTCACATAATAAATTCTACTTGCTATTATAGCATACAGTATATTTAAATTATATGGTCAGTACTAAGACCAGATATGTCACCTATTTTAAAAGTACATGTTGGGAAAGAGAGAAGGGAGTGGAAAAGGGGAAGTGTAAAATCAAAATATGTATGTACATGCATAAAATTGTCACAGAAGTGAGAAAATAGCACCCAAACTAAAAATTTACAAGGAACCTTTGCACAGCATTTTTTTCAGTGTCTTCAGATAAAATTTTACATTTATTAGCTATACAAGAATCTATCCTATTTTTAAATGTAGTCATTCTTTTCTTGAAGTTTGATATTTGATAATCTTTTCTTAGAGTTTTCTACTATGTAAGTATCAAAACTTTATTTTTATTCTATTTTTCATTGAAGACATGGCTTTTAAAATATTCATAAAGTAGAGCCTTTCAAAGGCTATTAAATCTCTTCATAAATGTGGCAGACAACTACTCTTCAGAAGCTCCACTTCTAATCCTCAATGCATTTTGAATTTTCTCTCTAAATGCTTGTCATTTTTTCTCATTCCTTATATGTGATTGACTTTGGAAGAAAATAAGGCTATTAATACATTTCTTATTTAGTTTTGAAGTAACTTGAGGTTCTACTAGTTACTTTTATAACTTTGGGCCTTGTAGAAGATTCTAAATGTACATCCCAATAGTTTTTATATGATTATGTAATTTGTATGCATTTGATATTAGTTTTAAATTTTGCTATTCTGACCTGTTCTAGTTTTATTCATTCTCCAAAAATGCACACATTTATTACTTTTGTCAGAGCTAACATGAAATTTGAGAACATCCTTTGAAGTAACCTAAAGTATTATTATAAAATTTTAATTATTTTATTTTATTGGACACACACATACAAATTTATATCATTTATTTCTGTTTAAGTATCAAAAATTATCTATTACAATTTAGAAGTGACATGCTGACATTTGTGGATAGGTAGTGAAACAAAACAAATAAAAAAGCACTTGAGGGAAAACTTCAACCTAAGGAATCCCAATACACTCATGAAACCACCAACAATCAATAATACCAAGGAAGAAAAACCCTAAGAAAGGAAATACACACAAACTATCACCAAAAGTAACAAGAAGTAACAATCAGTGGTCATTAATATCCCTTAACATCAATAGACTTAACTCACCTATAAAAAGACAACACTAACACACTAGATACAAAAACAAAAGCCAACCATCTGCTGCATACAGGAAACACACCTCACCTCTAAAGACAAATATAGGCTCAGAGTAAAGAGATAGGAAAAGACTTTTCAATCAATGGCCCCAAGGAACAAGCTGGTATTGCTATCCTAATATCCAACAAAGTAGACTTCAAATTAAAATCAATCAAAAGAGACCAGGATGGGCATTGTTTATTCATCTCAGGAAAAATCAATCAAGATGAGAACTCAAGCCTGAATACTTATGCCCCTAATCTAAGGGCACCTTCATATGTAAAAGAAACACTACTAAAACCTAATTGCCACATCAAATATCACACTCTAATAGTGGGAGATTTCAATACCCCACTTTTACCCTTGGATAGGTCAACCAGACAAAGACTCAGCAAAGAAATAAGGGGTCAGATAATTCTCTGGATTTCCAGGGGTTCTATTGTCATATCCCCATTTTCATTTTTGATTTTGTTAATTTGGATACTCTATCTCTGCTTTTTGGTTAGTTTGGATAAGAGTTTATCTATCTTGTTGACTTTCTCAAAGAACCAACTCTGATTCATTGATACTTTGGATTGTTCTCTTTGTTTCAATTGTATGCATTTCAGCTATAAGTTTATTTCCTACCATCTATTCATTCTATGTGAGATGGTTCTAATTGTTCTAAGGTTTTCAGCTGTGTTGTTAGTTCTCTGGGGAAACATCAACTTTTATAATAGGTGCAAATAGCATTAAATACCTTGGAGTAACTATAACCAAAGTAGTAAGAGATCTATTTTACAAACACTTAAAATCACTGAAGAAAGAAATTGAAGAGGATATAAGAAAATGGAAAGATCTCACATGTTCCTGGATAGGTAGGATCAACACAGTGAAAATGGCAATTCTACCGAAAGCAATCTACAGATTCAATGCACTGCCCATCAAAAATCCCAGCACAATATTTTTCAGACCTTCAAAGAACAATACTCAATTTCATCTGGAATAACAGGAAAGTCAGGATGCCAAAACAATTTTTCTCAACAAAAGACCTCAAGAGGCATCACCATCTCCCACTTCAAGTTATACTATAGAGCTACAGTAATAAAAATAGCCTGGTACTGGCATAAAACCAGACTTGTGGATCAATGGAATTGAATTGAAGATCCAGGCAATAACCCAAAAACCTATGAAAAACTGATTTTTTACAAAGAGACCCAAAATACTCAATGGAAAAAAGATTGTATCTTTAACAAATGGTGTTGACCTATGCTTTGAATCCCATTATTTGAGAGGTGGAGATCAATCTAGATTCTCTGTGAATTCAAGGGCTAACAGAACCAGACATTTGTGGCACACACCTTTAATTCTAGGTTTATAAAAATTAAATCAGGAAGTAAAATAGCTGGGCTGAGAGAGAGAGAGAGAAAGGAAGAGTTTAGCTTCCCCTGTAACTTTTCTTGTTAACTGGGGACAGAGAATCTTGGAGTCTGAGGTGTGGGAAGAGAAGCCTGAATAGTTGGCTGGGTAAGAAGTGGCTGTCATTTGTTTCCTATTTCTCTGCTATTTCAGCTTTTCCCCAATATCTGGCTCTGGGTTTTTATTCTAATACCAGATAGTATTGGGCAATATTTCTTTATCTTTTTGTTTCGATCAAATGTAAGTGTTGGTGGCTGTTTTTGTCCTTTGCATATTCTCTGAAGCAAAAATTTCAAGAATTCCCATTTCCCTTCTGTCTTGATAAACAGAGTAGGGCAAAAACTGTGGGCTGAGGCATTTAAACACTGCAGTCCTGTCCCTGTGGGTAGGATGGATTCCAATATGAAAAAAATCTCTGAACATGAATTTATTTATTCTTCAAAATTTGCTTCACACATTTATTTTAACCTCATTCCTTCTCTTTTCCAACTATGCACATTACCAGAAGTAAATGCTATTTCCTAATGGAATTTCATGCAAAACAAAACCTGATTCTTATTACATGTAACGTTTAACTAGAAATAATGTTATATTGCTAGAAGAGAATTATGATTTCTCTCCTACCAAGACTGCAGAATAATAAAGTAAAAATGTTTTCACAATTCTTTTGAATTTTTACAATTGTCCTCTTTATTATTTGACTGTCAGTTAAATTAGAACATTTGATAATTACAGGGAGCTGATAAGACTTTCTATTACAGCAATGTCATTATGTTAATCTCAGTTCAAATATAGTTTGCCTGAATCCTGTTTTGATTATATAATATAAGAATAAATTAATCTATTAACTAAGCTTACCTGGTGGGCATAGACATATTAAATGTATTTAAAGTTAACAGTAATTTAAATAATTTGGTCAATATTCTATTAAAACCATCGCTGTCTTTCCTCCCTAAATCTTTAAAAATTTAGAGCATAGACATTTAGATATCTTCACATACATTTTTAGATCTAAAGATCAAACACTAAATATGGACTATTTATATCTTATTGTTTGTTTATCCAGAAGAGAAAGTAATGAATTTTTCAGGATGTAGGGGCTTCCAGTAGTCATTTCATATGCAAATATCTGGATATCATTGAATAAATAGCCTGGCAGCTTCTTCTATGAAATATAATTTTACTTAAAAATGTAAACTTTCTTATCTTTTGTTTAAAATAATGTCTTCAAACAACTGTAATTCTGGTCCCTTTATTTGTGAGGGTAAAGGCTCCTGATATTACCATCTTATAATTTGTTTTGATATATTTATGTTGCACTTGCATACTTTCTGTTTTTAAAGGTATGGTTTGCATTCTATTTTTAGAATACATTTGAGAAATATTTGTGAAACATAGCTTCTTAATATCAGCTTAATTATATGGAAACTTAAAATCTTTATTCACTTAATATTCAGTCCATCAATATCATGAAATACATGGTATATAAGTTGATTATGGTCCGCATACAAGGAACCTGTAAGCCATTCAGTGACAGGAACAAATACAAAAGATCAAGAAGATAGTAAATTAATTTTTTTCTAGATTATGTGCAAGTTGACTTCTAGGATAACTAAACCAAACCAAATGTGAAGTGTGGAATATTCTGGTATTATCAAACTGTTCTTCATGGTTTTGTATATTATCTTGCATCTAACAATCTGTCTAATAGGCATCTACTAAAATTTTAAAGCAGAGAAAAAAGTATAGAGGAGAAAAGGGGTGACAAATTTTATAATAGATACTGGTGCTTCACTATGCATTGCCAAAGGGAAACAGACAGATTGCTGAAATCCTACCACTTTATTTTTATTTATTTATTTTTTAAGTTTTCAAAGCATTGTCAAGTTTTTGTCCTAATACATTTATCTCCCAGTTGTTATATTTAGTTGAATTATTTTGTTATTTAAAAATTTTATCCCATACCCTCCACTGCTCCTCCTCCCATCCCCAACCCCCCCCCACAGTCTGTGCATCTATTTCTTCTTCATGGAGGGCAGGGAAATCCAAAGTGGATCAATTCCATCTGGTATATCCAGATTAGGTAGGATAAGTCCCACCCCCAAGTATCAAGACTGAGTAGGGTGTTTCTCTTCTTGGAGAAGGCAGTTTATGCACCAGCCTAACTCCACACTGCCAAGAGGCTTCACAAACTGCACACACTGTTTTACTGCCTCCACATTCACTGCACCCTCTACCTGATTACTTTTACTACTTTAAAATAGTCAATAAATAATTTGCACCTATTAGTTTCATAGTAGCACAATATAACAGAAAAGAACAATAAAATGTTCTTTCCATGTCCTCATAGCTAAGAAGAAGCTGGTAATTGTCACCTTAGTTCCTGGTTTATCTGATGCCAACTGTGGTTTTTTAACATGCACAGGGGCTGGAGAGATGGCTCAGAGGTTAAGAGCACTGACTGTTCTTCAAGAGGACCTGAGTTCAATTCCCAGCAAAACCACATGGTGGCTCACAACCATCCATGATGAGGTCTGGTACCCTCTTCTGTAAAACTATATGCATAATAAATAAATAAATCTTAAAAAAATTGTTTAACATGCACAATAGTATGTGTACTGTGAATGCAGATCCTTTCCCAAGTTAGGACTCCTATGTATCTACTGGAAAATCCTGTGATAAATCACTTAACTGGCTCCATTTAGGTGACCTTATTTAAAATTTAGAAACACATCATGTCAGAGGTCTCATTATAAAAAGACCAGGACATAGTTGCTTGTATATGTGATGGTTCCTGGATATAATAAGTAGGTATGATATGTTTCTTATTGATTTTAGGCTATGATGATTAATAACATTTTAGAAGAAGAGATAGGATTAAATTTTAAGACTAACACCAATGTCCTATTTTGTTATTTTACCAATTTTCTTAAGAAAAAAATAGTAATTACTTCTTACAAATGCATAAAATTAAAAGAAACAAGAAAGTGTCTTTGCAGGCATCATGAGATTCCTTGATGTAAGAAGAGGAGCTGTGTCCTGATTAAAATGATATGACATGCTTTATTGATTCCCATGGGAGGCCTTCCCTTTTCTGAAGGAGTGTAGCATGAATTCTAGTTGTATTAAAAGAAACTCAAAGCCAGATATTGGGGAAAGACTAAAATAACAAAGAAAAAAACACCACAGTCAAGTCTCACCCAGCTATCTTCTGGTTGCTTCTAATTGCCTGCTGTTTTTCTAAGCCTGACTTAAACACCTTCCTCACCCAGCTCTATCCCATCCGAGTTAAGATTAAAGCCATGAGCTACTCTATTTGGTAGTCAGTCTTGAACTCACAGAAACCCAGAAAGATCTCTGTCTCTGGAGTTATGGGAGGCGTAGGTCATCACTCCCAGCTTTCCCTGTCCAGAGATTAGAAACCAAGCTGTTTGGCCTTGTACTCACAGAGAGTCTCTGGATACTCATGATATGAAAAAGTGTGAGTTATCACTGCTATTGCTATCCCTTCAACTCCCAGAGATCCTGAATGGTCTCTGCCTAGTTTGACTGTGGTTTGATCTCTTGATAAACCAGGTTTTGTTAAATACATATCACCACATATCCTCTTTTGTGTCAAAAATATAAAAGGTTATAACTAACATAAGAAAAACCATATACAATAGGTACAATAATTATATACAATGCATACAAACAATAATTACATGAGGAATGTCCAGGTAATTAACAATTGAAAATTCAGAAATATGTTCTATTATTTATCTTATTTTGGTGAGTTCAAAGGATTGTACCTCTTTCACTTTATATGTAACTTGTGTTAGTAAAAACTATATTTTGATGTCCCTTAAACTTATACACTTTAACTTTTAAGTGAGATTCTTCTCTAAATCTGTCACTTTAAAACTATAACTATTAACTATCACATCTTCAAATGCCTCAGAGACTCAAGAGGAAATAATATTAAGTGAACAGCACAGGCAAGCAATCCACTTTCAAAAATGTAAGAAATGAAACAACTGACTGCTAGGACATTTACCCAAGGTTCTTCTGTGTCATTGTACCATTTATCACTGGCCTACATGCCTACAATGTAGGACAGACATCTCTGTGAAGCAGGATATTCCCAAAGACCTTCCTAACTTGTCCTGGCAAGGGACTGCAATTCCTTTTTGTATGTGTTTCATGCTTGTCCGTATTGAAAACCCCACAGAAGAATATTCCAGAGAAAGAAAATGGAAACAAGTTACCACCAAAAATAGCAGGAAATATCAATCATTGGTCACTATATCCCTTAATATCAATGGACTCAACTCTCCTATAAAACAACACATACAAAAAGATGGATACAACAACAGAAGTCATTCTTCAGTTGCCTACAAGAAACACACCTCAACAACAAAGACAGATACAGGATTAGAGCAAAGGGTTGAGAAAAGATTTTCCAGTCAAATGGTCCTAAGAAACAAGCTGGGGTTGCCACCTAATATCTAACAAAGTAGACATTAAGCTAAAAGCAATTAAAAGGGTCCAAGATGTTTACTACTTATTCATCACAGGAAAAATTGGTCAAGAGGAGATTTCAGTCCTGAATATTTATGCCCCTAATATAAGAGCACCTACCTATGTAAAAGAAATACTGCTAAAGCTCAAATCCCACATCAATTCTCACACACTAATAGTGGGAGACTTTAATACCCCACATTCAACCCTGGACAGATCAAGCAGGCAGAGACTCAACAGAGAAATAAGGAGTGTAGAAAAGGTAATGATTCAAAGGGATATAATATATCTACAGAAGCTTCCACACAAATGCAAAGGAATATACATATTTGTCAACTCCTCATGGAACTTTCTCCAAAATTGACCACATAATTGGTCATAAAGCAAATATCAACAGACGCAAAAAATGAAAATAATCCCTTGTAACATATCAGGCCACCAGGCCCTAAAGTTAGAGTTCAACAACATCAAAAATCAAAGAAAGCCTACCAACTCAGGGAAACTAAACATCAATCAGGTGAACCACCTCTGGGTCAAGGAAGAAATTAAGAAATAAATCAAAGTCTTCCTAGAATTTAATGAAAATGAATTCAAAATGTACCCAAACTTGTGGGACACAATGAAAGCAGTCTTAAGAGGAAAATTCATAGCACTAGATGCCTATATGAAAAACCTAGAGAAATCCTACACTACAGACCTAACAGCTCAGCTGAAAGCCTTAGAGCAATTAGAAGCAAACTCACCTAGAAGGAGTAGACCGCAGGAAATAATCAAACTTAGAGCTGAAATCAATACAATTGAAACAAAAAGAACAATACAAAGAACCAATCAATCAAAGAACTGGTTCTTTGAGAAAGTCAACAAGATAGATAAGCCCTTAGCCAATCTAATCAAAAAAACAGAGAGGGTGTGTCCAAATGAACAAAATCAGAAATGAAAAGGGGTACATAATAACAGACCTCAGGAAAGACAGAGAATTATCAGATTATACTTTGAAAATCTGTATTCCACAAAAATGGAAAACCTAGAAGAAATGGAAAGCTTTCTGGACAGGTACCATCTACCAAAATTAAATGAAGATCACATTAATTACCTAAACAGGCCAATAACTCTTAAGGAAATTGAAGCGGTCATTAAAAGCCTTCCCAACCAATTCAGGAAAATGAGAGAGCTTTCCATTTTCTGATATCCTCTTCAATTTCTTTCTTCAATGATTTAAAATTTTTGTCAAATAGGTCTGTTACTTCTTTGGTTATAGTTATTCCAAGGTATTTAATACTATTTGCAGCTAAAATGAAGGTTAAAGTTTCCCTTATTTCTTTTTCAGCTCTTCTATCTTTAGCGTATAGAAGGGATACTGATTTCTTTGAGTTTATCTTGTATCCTGCTACATTGCTGAAGGTGTTTATCAGTTGTAGCAGTTCTTTGGAAGAATTTTGTGGGTCACTTATGTATACAATCATATCATCTGCAAATAGAGATAGCTTCATTTCTTCTTTTCCAATTTGTATGCCCTTAATCTCTTTTCGTTCCCTTATTGCTTTAGCTAAAACTTCGAGAACTATATTGAATAGATAAGGGGAGAGAGGACATCCTTGTCTAGTCCCTGACTTTAGTGGGATTTCTTTGAATTTTTCTCAATTACGTTTGATACTGGCTGTCGGCTTCTTGTAAATCGCCTTAATTATATTTAGGTATTCTCCCTTTATTCCTGATCTCTCCAGGGCTTTAATCATAAAGGAGTGTTGGATTTGTCAAAGGTTTTTTTCCGCATCTAAGGATATGATCATGGTTTTGTTCCTTTAGTTTGTTAATATGATGGATAACATTTACAGTCTTTCGTATGTTAAACCAGCCCTGCATTTCTGGGATGAAGCCTACTTGGTCATGGTGGATGATATCTTTTATGCATTTTTGTATACGGTTTGCCAAAATTTTGTTGAGAATTTTTGCATCAATATTCATGAGGGAAATTGGTCTGTAATTCTCCTTCTTTGTTGTGTCTTTGAGTGGCTTGGGTATTAGGGTGATTGTGACCAATTCTACCAAAGGCAATCTACAGATTCAATGCACTGCCTATCAAAATCCCAACACAATATTTTTTGGAGCTTGAAAGAACAATACTCAATTTCATTTGGAATAACAGCAAAGCCAGGATTGCCAAAATAATTTTACTCAACAAAAGAACCTCAGGAGGTATCACCATCCCTGACTTCAAGCTATACTATAGAGGTACAGTAATAAAAACAGCCTGGTACTGGCATAAAAACAGACTTGTGGACAAATGGAATAGAATTAAGGATCCAGACATTAACCCAAAAACCTATGAACACCTGATTTTTGACAAAGAGGCCCAAAACATTCAATGGAAAAAAGATAGTATAGTTAACAAATGGTGTTGGCATAACTGGAAGGAAGTGTGTAGAAAAATGCAAATAGATCCGAGCCTGTCACCCTGCACAAAACTCAAATCCAAGTGGATCAAAGACCTCAACTTAACCCCAACCACTTTGAACTTGTTAGAAACGAAAGTGGGAAATACACTTCTACAAATTGGCACAGGCCACTACTTCCTAAATATAACACCAGTGGCACAGGCACTAAGACCAACAATCAATAAGTGGGATCTCCTGAAGCTGGGAAGTTTCTGCAAAGCCAAGGACACTGTCAATAGGACAAAACGCCAGCCTTCAGAATGGGGAAAGATTTTCACCAACCCTACAAGTGACAGAGGACTGATCTCTAAGGTATAAAAAGAGCTCAAGTATTTAGATCCCAAATCCTTGAATAACCCTATCAAAAAATGGGGTACAGGTCTAAAAAGGGAATTCTCAGCAGAGGAACTACGAATCGCTGAAAGGCACTTGAAAAAGTGCTCTTCATCTTTAGCCATCAGAGAAATGCAAATCAAAACAACTTTGAGATACCACCTAACACCTGTTTGATTGACTAAGATAAAAGGTACAGATGACAGCCC
>PVIH01020614.1:15383-31964 GCA_004025045.1 Sigmodon hispidus
TCAGAAAATTGAGAATCAATCTCCCCAAGGACCCAGCAATACCACTTCTGGGTGTATACCCTAAAGAGGCACATTCACACTCCAAAGGTATTAGCTCAACTATGTTCATAGCAGCATTATTTGTAATAGCAAAAACCTGGAAACAACCTAGATGTCCCTCAACTGAAGAATGGATTAACAAACTGTGGTACATCTACACCATAGAATACTACTCAGCAGTAAGAAAAAATGATATCCTAAAATTCACAGGCAAATGGATGGATTTGGAGAATATCCTCCTGAGCGAAGTATCACAAACTCAGAGAGATAAGCAGGGGATGTACTCACTCACTAGTGTTCTCTAAACAAACAAACAAGAAAAAAAGCCAAACATGCCCTAGCAGCAAACCACAACCACTGAACAGCTTGGGATCAGAAACACCCTGGACTGACCCTTCAAACCCCAGTCCAACTATAGGAACACCTGACTCACTCTTGAGGGAGGGGGGACAAAACTGGATTTGGCCGGGAGTGAAGACTGATCCAAGCATTATTGGGCCAGTGTGACCATAGGACTGTCTGCTCCCTGCCCAGGGAGGGGATGGGGAGTTGCAGAGAAGAAAAATGATGAGATGTGGTGGGAGGGGAAAGAGACCTTCAATAAGGATATACAGGGATGGAAAAAAAAATTCAGAGGGAAAGCTGAACACTAAGAAAATATATGTGTAGTAATCTTATTTGCATTTCCACCCTTGATAAGCCATGCTTATGATTATTATCATCTGTATAGTTATTGTTAACTCTTCGGCATTTTTAAATTCTTTTTACTGTTTTTTTGATAAATACAAAATAAAGAAGCAAAAAAAAAGAGTCAGAGCTGGGCAATAAAAACTAGATACTAAGGTTAAGATTAAAAATTTCATTAATTCCCTTGCCCTTATAGAGAACCACAGACACAGAAAACAAGTTAAATCTATGGAATAGATTCTCCTACAATTTTAGAAAATATGTAGTTGAGATAAGATAATTTCAATTTATTTTCACACAAACTGAGGAATCATCATTTGCCTTTGATGAATCTTCAAAATTTCTTTAACTGCTCTTTTATTCTATCTTTTATATTTTTACCAATACATACAATCAGGTAACTGAAGAAATAATTTGTCATGTTGCTAGCTTTGTGTCTCATTTTGCTAGCTTACACATGCAATCTGAGTGGACAGAATTTGAAGTTTGTTTTGACACAAGATGATGGTCCAAAATTAGATCTAGCACTAGAAAACACTCAAGGAATATTTATCTCATGAATGGTGAGCTAGTTTTAACCAGTGTTAAGTTGCCTTTTGTAAATTTATTAGCTAAAATAAATAATAAAAAATAATAGTTAACATATATATAAAAAAAGAAGCCTTCCCAAATATAAAAGCTCTGGTCCAGATGGTTTCAGTGCCGAATTCTACCAGACATTCAAAGAAGAATTACTACTGTTACTCCGCAAACTATTTCACACAGTAGAAACTGAAGGAATATTGCCAAATTCCTTTTATGAGGAAACCATTACCCTAATACCCAAGCCACTCAAAGACACAACAAAGAAGGAGAACCACAGACCAATTGTCCTCATGAATATTGGTGCTATAATTCTCGACAAAATTTTAGCAATCCGTATACAACAAAATATAAACAATATCATCCACCATGACCAAGTAGGCCTCATCCCAGATATTCAATGATGTTTAACATATGAAAAACCATAAACATTAGCCATCATATAAACAAAATAAAGTAACAAAACCACATGATCATATCCATAGATGCTGAAAAAGCC
The DNA here is from genome assembly GCA_004025045.1 of Sigmodon hispidus. Taxonomy (NCBI): domain Eukaryota; kingdom Metazoa; phylum Chordata; class Mammalia; order Rodentia; family Cricetidae; genus Sigmodon; species Sigmodon hispidus. Next base: position 17,191 of record PVIH01020614.1, read on the forward strand.
TTTGAAAAAATCCAACACTCCTTTATGATTAAAGCCCTGGAGAGATCAGGAATAAAGGGAGAATACCTAAATATCATTAAGGCGATTTACAAGAAGCCGACAGCCAGTATCAAACTTAATGGAGAAAAATTCAAAGAAATCCCACTAAAATCAGGAACTAGACAAGATGTCCTCTCTCCCCTTATCTATTCAATATAGATCTCAAAGTTTTAGCTAAAGCAATAAGAGAATGAAAGGAGATTAAGGGGATAAAATTCGAAAAGATGTAAAACTATCTCTATTTGTAGATGATATGATTGCATACATAAGTGACCCACAAAATTCTTCTAAGAAACTGCTACGGCTGATAAATACCTTCAGCAATGTAGCAGGATACAAGATTAACTCAAAGAAATCAGTAGCCCTTCTATTAAGATAGAAGAGCTGAAAAAGAAATAATGGAAATATTATCCTTAAAAATAGCTGCAAATAGTATTAAATACCTTGGAGTAACTATAACCAAAGAAGTAAAAGATCTATAAGACAAAAATTTTAAGTTACTAAAGAAAGAAATTGAAGAGGATATCAGAAAATGGAAAGCACTCCCATGTTCCTGGATAGGAAGGTTTCACATAGAAAAAAATGTCAATCCTACCAAAAGCAATCTAACAGATTCAATGCACTGCCTATCAAAATCCCAACACAATATTTTTTTGGACCTTGAAAGAACAATACTCAATTTCATTTGGAATAACAGGAAAGCCAGGATTGTGAAAAGAATTTGCTTAATAAAAGAACCTCAGGAGGCATCATCATCCTTGACTTCAAGTTATACTATAGAGCTACAGTAATATAAGTAGCCTGGTACAGATATAAAAACAGACTTGTGGATCAATGTAATAGAATTGAGGATTCAGACATTAACCTAAAAACCTATGAACTCCTGATCTTCGACAAAGAGGCCCAAAATATTCAATAGAAAAAAGATAGTATAGTTAAAAAATGGTGTTGGCATAGCTGGATGGTAGTGTGTAGAAAAATGCAAATAGATCCAAGCCTGTCACCCTGCACAAAACTCAAATCCAAGTGGATCAAAGACCTCAACATAAACCCAGCCACTTTAAACTTGAAAGAAAAGAAAGTTGGAAATACAATTCTACGAATTGGCACAGGTGACCAATTCCTAAATATAACACCAGTGGCACAGACACTTAGATCAACAATCAATAAGTGGAATCTCCTGAAGCTAAGAAGCTTCTGTAAAGCCAAGGACACTGTCAATAGGACAAAACAATAGCCTACAGAATGGGAAAAGATTTTCACCAACCCTACAAGTGATAGAGGACTGATCTCTAAGATATATAAAGAGCTCAAGAATCTAGAGCCCAAAACCTTGAATAACCCAATCAAAAAATGGCATTCAGATCTAAAAAGTGAATTCTCAGCAGAAGAATTAGAAATGGCTGAAAGACACCTGGTCAAGTGCTCATCATCTTTAGCCATAAGAGAAGTGCTAACCAAAACAACTTTGAGATACTACCTGACACCTGTTAGGCTAAGATAAAAGACATAGAGGACAGCCTGTGCTGGAGAGGATGCAGAGCAAGGGGAACACTCCTCCATTTTTGGTGGGAGTGTAAGCTTGTTCAGCCACTTTGGAATGCAGTATGGCAGTTTCTCAGAAAATTGAGAATCAATCTCCCCAAGGATCCATCAAAATTACTTCTGGGTGTATACCCTAAATATCCACAGTCACACTCCAAAGTCATTAGCTCGACTATGTTCATAGCAGCATTATTTGTAATAGCAAAAACCTGAAAACAACCAGATGCCCCTCAACTGAAGAAAGGATTAACAAACTGTGATACATCTACACAGTGGAGTTCTACTCAGCAGTAAGAAAAAATGATATCCTAAAATTTGCAGGCAAATGGATGGATTTGGAGAATATCCTCCTGAGCAAGGTATCACAAACCCAGAAAGGTAAGCAAGGGTTGTACTCTCTCATTAGTAGAGTCTAAACAAAGAAACATGCAAACAAGAAAAAAGCAAAGCATGCCCAAGATGCAAACCACAATCACTGAATAGCTTGGGATTAGAAATACCTTGGACTGACTCCTTGTATCCCACTCCCCCTAAAGGAACACTTGACTCATTCTTGTGGTTGAGGGGAGAAATTGGATCTGCCAGGAGTGGAGGCTGAACTAAATAATATTGGGACAGTGAGATCCCAATATTGGGAGTTGTGGAGAAGAGAGAATGACCTGATGTGGTGGGAGGGGGAAGGGACCTTGAATAAGGATATACAAGGATAGAAAGTGTGATTTCTTTGTTCATAATAATAAAATAAAAAAATCAAAAATAGAAAAAAAAGAAAATTATATTATCAGCAGTCAAGCCAAGATTAATTTCTTGCCAATGTCTAACTCTTGTCACAAGAAAAGGTTAACTCATATGGAGGAGTTTTTTTGATGTCCATAATCTCTGAAGTAGATTGGTGCTGCCAGGAGCAGATGTCCCATTGTCATAAAAGTAATAATGACCTGTTTTAAAAATATCTTAAATGTCATATTCTACGATCTTTGAAGTGTTTTAGGAAGATCTGTTCATTTAAAATATGTATGATCTTGAAAACATATCTAATATGACTATAAGTTTGACTGTAATGTCTAACTACTAACTTGCATTTCTTTATATCCTAATTAGTTGGTAATAATAACTTTCGTGGACTGGCAATTTGATTTTCACTGTTAGATGCACTCTATAATACCTTGAAAAAACATAGAGATATATGTACACTAACAAAATTAATCTCAACTTTATATTAATATACACAATTTTATACAATATAGAAAATCCAGTATAAAATATTTGAAGCTAGTAATTGCTTTTTAAAGTACATTCAATAATCTACTCTAATATTCTATCATATCTGTATCCCTTTTTTCCTTCTTTATTTTTTTATTTTAAAAGAACCCTAAATTTAATCTCTCTGGTTTAGCTTTTTTCTAACTAAAACCAATAACAACTTTCATCCAATTACCCTAAGCAATGATAATCATCTATAACCCACTAAAAGACCAAAATCACTCACCCAACCTCTTGGAACTGTGGGTTCCATGTTCTTCAATTTGCTTCTTTTCTAGGGGTGACAGCATCTTTAGAAGTTCCTGAAAAGGTTTGTTAATTGTCAAGTCCTGAGATAAGCACTGTATCATTTGTTGTCTTGTCTCTTCACAAGAGGATAGTGCATGGCTCGTCAAAAGTCCTGTCTAGAGTAATCTTTAAGCTGGTTCATCTCAGCTAGCCACCTCAAAATTGTCCTGAGCAGTTTTTAGTCCAAATCTAATCTTTGGTTGGTGTTTGTCAGCCTAATGGTTTTGTCATAGTCCATGTGAAATCATTGTTGTGGGGCCCCATCTTCATTTTGGATACTAAGTTCAAAATTAGGTATTGTCATGGATCACTCCAGAAAACTGATAAGGAACTAATAACCAACACATTATACAGGAACCTAAATATATATATATATACATATATATGCATATATATTTATCATAGGATTAGTAATGATAAAATAGCCCCTTATTTTTATTAATTCCTTTGTTCCATATCAGATGGCTCTTCTGATATGATACAGAGATTTTGTATTTTTCTTTAACAAATATGTTAGGTTTTGAAAAGAGGAGAGTCATACTTCAACTCTAAAGCCATCTTTAAATTATAATTAAACTGGGACTCAAGTTACAAATAAAGATATACAGAGATTAAGCAATGAGACTCTACCCTGTAGAGTATACTGGTACCAATATGTCCAATATTCTTTTGCTTGTGAACTTTTCTGAATAGCCTCCCTTCTGTTGTAGATGTCTAGATGTCCAAGGTCTCTTAGTTTCTTGAAAATGAATATTTCTAGCTTTCTGTAAAGACAAAATCAAAAACCTGTAGCAACTATTTGTTTTTTCTTACAACTTAAAGAATTGTAATATGGTTGAATGAGCCATCAATTTTTATTTTCATGAAGTTTCTCTGGTTCAAATCGAGTCTTTATTAATTTTGATGGTAACCATAAATTTTCTTCACCTGTGGAAACAAAAGGAAAACACCTTCCCCAATGTAGCATATAGCCTGGCTTCCATTCTGAGGTCACTACATCTTTGAAATAGACAGTTTGATTTAGTTCATATGGCTTTTGTAAAGTTCAATGCCTCTCAGCAGCTGTTGTTTATTTCTCATTAGCATTGAGAAAATTCAAAGTTAATAAAGTATTATGAATTCTATCTCAGGGCATCTTTGTTATTTCTTTCTGTTTATGTAGTATCTCCTTTAGAGTTTGATTTGATCTCTCCATGACTGCTTGCATTGTAGGACTGTGTATTATTCCTGTACTATGCTTTTTATTATAATAAACAAAAATTTTTATTTTACTATAGAAATATGTCATAGCATTATCAATCTTAATTTATACAGGTATTCCCATGATGACCATAATTTGTAGCAACTGTCTGACTACAGAAACAGCCTTTTCTGAACTCAAAGCAGCTGCCCATTGAAATCCTAAAAATGTATCTATTGTATGATGTACATATCTTAACTTTTCAAATTCTGTAAAATAAAACACACCCATGTGACAGATTTCATTTCCATGTATACCTTTAGGGTTAGTTCTTGCTGGCAATGGAGTTTGGTTATAGAAGGAATAGGTGGGACATCTTTTTACAATTTCTTTGGCTTGTTGCCAAGTGATAGAGCAATCTTTTCTAATACTTTGTTATTGATGTAATTTTTTAAATAAAACTCTGAGGCCTATAGCCCATTTCCTATTAGTAATTTATCAATTTTATCATTACCTTGCACTAAAGGACTTGACAGACACATATGGGATCAAATGTTTGTTATATAGAAGAGATGATTCGTTGTCCTGATTATTTCTTGTAACAGAATAAATGCTAAAGTTAATTCTGACTCATCATTAGTAAAATCAGCAGTTTCAATGTGTAAAACAACTTTTTCTGCATACTGAGAATCAGTGACTATTTTGAGAAGTTTGGTAAAATCCATTAACACCATTACAATAGCATATAATTTTTACTTTTGTACAGAATTATAAAGGCTTTGAACCACATTACTTACATTTTCTGATTTGTATTCTGCCTTTCTTGATTTTTTTTGCACTCATATAAACTGTAGATGCTCTAGAAAACAGTTTGTCACACAAAACATGAGGAAGAATTCAATTAGTTTTCTTTAAAAATTTAATTCTCTTGCTTTTAGGATATTTGTTGTTAATATCTCACCAAAAATTACTATAGACTTTTTGCCATGGTTTACTTTCTACTCATAATTGGTCAATTTCTTTATTAGTTAAAAGTACAACAATTTCTGCTAGGTCCATTCCTGTCAATTGATGAAGTCTTAATTTTTGTTTAAAAATCAATTCAGAAATATTTTCCCCATATGTCTTTAATTTTTTACTTGATTTACATGGAAGAAATATCTATTCCAATATAACATTTTCCCTTTGCATTAAAATTTCTGTACGAGAATGCTTAGAGGGCAAGATAACTCAGATGAAATTAAAGTCTGGATTCACATGATCCACATATACATCCTGTAATTTCTTTTCCACCAAAGATAATTCTCAGCTTCAAGTAACAATTTACTTGGACTATTTAATTCTTTGTCTCCATTTAAGGTTTTGAACAAATTATGTAGTTCATAATTTTTTTATTGCAATAGTGGGTTGTAAATTGGCAATATCTCCTAGTAGTCTTTGAAAATCATTATGTGTCTTCAATCTATCTCTCCTGACTTGGATCTTTTGGGGTCTAATTTTTGTTGGCCTATTTTTGTAACCTAAATAATTAATGAAATCTCCCCTTTGTATATTTTCAGGGGCTATTTGTAATCCACAAACAGAGAATTTTTTTTTCACTTTCTTAAATATTTTTTTCTAAGGTATCAATATTTGAGTAAGCCAACAATATGTCATCCATCTAATGATAAATTGCAAATTTTGGGAATAAGCTATGCATTTGTTCTACTGGCTTTTGTACAAAGTACTGGCACAAAGTGGCGCTATTTAGCATTCCTTGAAGAAGGATCCTCTACTAATATCTCTTTATAGGTAGAGAATTATAAGTGGGCACTGTAAAGGTGAATTTTTCTTTCTCTTGTTCTTATAAAAGGTATCTTATAAAAAAACAGACTTTTAAATCAATATGTATACTAAGCCTTATTTTAGGTAAAAGGGAAGGCAAATGAATTCCAGACTGTAGAGAATCCATTGGCTGATTACCTTGTTTATCATCCTTAAATCTGATACCATTCTCTACTTTAAGATTTCTTTTTTAATAACAAATACAAGAGAATTCCAAGGGCTAGTTGATTTTTCTATATGCTAAGAATTTAACTGCTTCTATACCATCTGCTCTAATGCCTGCAATTTCTCTTTTGTTAAAGGCCATTTATGAATCCATATAGGCTTATCTGTTAGTCATCTTAAAGATAGTGCTGTGGGTGTCTTTGAAAGATCAGCAAGTGTTGTGCCTTGTTTCTCTACAGCCTGAATGTTTTGTGACTGTTTCTCATAATACCTTCTAATATTTCTCCTAGAAACATGTGTTAGCTTATGATTTATTTCTGTATTTGGAAGAATGTTAATCTGTGTCTTCCATTGTTGTAGTAAATCTCATCTCCATAAATTTATAGTAATTTTAGCCAATATGGCTTTAATATTCCTCTCTGTCCTTCTGGTCCTATACACTCACGTCATCTTACATTCTGTTTTACATGGGATAATAACCCATTTTTTTTATAAACTAAACATTTACCTCCTAAAGGTGCTAACTTGGATGCTGTGACTCTAGGGAAATTATTGATACATCCACCCCTGTGTCCAAAAAACCTTCACTAATAACATCATTTATTTATATTTTTAATTTTGGCCTTTGCTCATTAATAGAAGTTTGCCAAAAATATTGGCTTTATATTATTTTTTAGTTTTTTCTTTTTCTATAGATTTTTCTATCATTTAGTGTAGTATGTCTTTTTAAAAATAGATTTTATTCTCTTTAATTTTTCTGGGAAGGTGTTTCCTCCATGGTAGAAGGGTAAGATTACACTGGATTGCATATTTGGGATTTTGGCATTTCCTTCCTGAAGGCAGAATGTTACCTGGTCTGTCCCTTGTTGACTTGCATCTTTACTCCAAATTCTACCTTTTCTATACATCCTGCATTCTCCAGAAGGGAGGGGTGTTCTCTTGATATTTTTCCTAACAGAGGCAGTGGTACTGGGAATGCCTTGATTGCAATTTCATTTTATGTGGCCTTGCCTTCCACGAGTATTTAACTTTTTATCCATTTAACATTTGGACTTGTTCTTATGCCTCTAGAAATAATCTCTCCTACACAGTTATCATCACCATCATAAGGCTCTACATTAATTGTCTCATGAATCCAATCCTCCAAGGGTGCTGACCTTGATTTTAACAGTTTGATTATTTTTTTACATTGTGTATTAACATTCTCAAAAACCAGCAATTCAATTATTAGTCACCTAGCTTCTGAATCTGGTATCACTCTGTTTTCCACTGTAGTTAATCTCTGCAAAAAAAAAGTATGTAGAAGGTTCTTTGGGGATTTGAATTACTTTTTTGAAGGATTCAGTTTTCTTCCCTATTTCTTCAATCTGATCCCAAGCATTTAGGGCTGCCATGTGGCATAAATCCAGAGTTTGATCATCATATAAGGATTGCTGTTCAATATCAGCAAAATCCCCTTCCCTCAGAAGTTGGTCTTGGGAGACTTCTATGCCTCTGGCTCTATTTCTTTGTTCTATTCATTTTACCTCCTCCTTCCACCATGCTTTTCATTGTAAAAGTGGCCCAGCTTTCAAAACAGCAGTAACCATATCTAACCAGTCCTTACGAGTGATTTGGTTATATGATGACCAGGAGTTTAAAATTTGTTTTATAAATGGTGAGTGCATTCCATATGTCACAATTGATTTTTTGACTCTTCTTAATTCTAACATTTTTACTGGAGCCCAACTGACTTCTGTACTATTTTTAATCATGTTGCAATTTCTTTATGGTTACTCGATATATTAATGTTGGCTGTTTCATAACTTTAGGCTGTTTTGTGTAATCTTAATGACATTGCTGAGATTGGTTCTTTATAGTCCTCTTTTTGAGTATGATTATATTTCTGTTCTCTCTTAACAGGCATTTCTAAGACTTTTTTCTTGGCATTCACATTAATTGACTTCAATAATAAAACAGAAGTGATACAAAAATATTATTATGCTAATCCTATATACTTTATTATTTTTTATACTGGTGCCATTATAAAATCATCTATAGAAATATCACAGAAAGACCAAGCACCTTCCATTGCCTTAAACAAATTCCCCCTTTAAAAAATAATAGATGTACTCATCAATCTAGTTGTCAGTGATAATTCAAATGCCTGGGAAGAGGGTCAGCTACCTAGTGTAATAACAACCCAAGGTGGGGTCCAAAAAGAAAAATACTCACAACCCAACCAGGAGAAAGAAGCCACTGTCTGAAAAACTTACTCAAATGAAAGTGAAATGAAAATACATGTGGCTGGTCTATCTGAGACTGAAGGCTAACTCAGAACAGAAAGCCTACCCAACTGGTAATTAGTCTTTAGTCCACATGTTGCTCTGGCTGGAAAGTCACATGTTTTTGGGTGGTGATGGGAGAATTTGTGCCCCAAAGTTCGGTGCCAAGTGTAGCACAAATTCTAGTTATATTAAAAGAAACTCAGAGCCAGATATCAAAGAAAGCCTGAAATATTAAAGAGACAAACTCTACAGTCAATTGTCACCCAGCTATTGTCTAGCTTCCTCAGCCTTCTTCCTGGTTGCTTCTAATGCCTTCTGTCTTCCTATGCCTGCCTTAAATACATTCTTCTCCTAGCTGTATTCCATCTAGGTGATGAATAAAGGCATAAACTATTCTATCTAGTAGTAAGCCTTGAACTCACAGAAACACAGATCTCCTCTCTGGAGTTATGGGATTAAAGGAGTAGGTCACCACTGCCAGCATTAATAATGCTTAGATTAAAGGTGTGTGCCATTGAAATCCAGCTGTATGGCCCTGTACTCACAGAGTTGTCTGGATCCTCATGCTGGAAAAAAGTATGAGTTACCACTGCTCTTGTTATCCCTAGAACTCCCAGAGATCCATAATGATCTCTACCTACTTTTACTGAAGGTTGACCTCCTGATATTTCAGGTTTTATTAAATATATATCACCACAGAGGAAGAGTGTTTGAAGGAGGGGAATAGGTTGGAGGTTGGGGGAAGGAACAGAGAGTGAAGAGGGAGAGGAAACTATGGTTCCTATGTAAAATAATAAATTTTAAAAAATCTAGAAGAAAATCTACTCATTTGCTCAACAAATATTTGCTGGATACTTCAGAGCAGCAACAAAATGATCACTAACATATAGCAACCAATAATGTTTTGATATGTTTTCTTATGCTTTTCTCTTCATACATAATTATCAGATGTAGATGTTAAAATTAGCTCTTCTAATTAAAAAGTAATACATGGCCATTATGAAATAACCTTACAAATTCAAAATATAAGTAAAGTCACAACATTATTTAAATATCTACATTATAGAAATCTCTTTGTTTTGTATATTTCACTAATTATATAGTGGATTAATACATTTTGACTGCATGCATTCATACATACACACTCATATATGTATAACATGTTTAATTATACTGATTGCTATCATAGTTGATCCAAGAATATTTATTTTTGATGGATGACATCAATGAAGAAGCAATGGACAGATCTTGTTACCTTTGAGAAGGTGTAGTAGTGTTTTTTTGATTGAATGATTAAGCAGTTTGATTTATTTGGTGTGTATCTAACAAATTCAGAAGAGTATTACTCACAATTCTCTATAAGGAGAATGGCTAAACTACCTATCTAACACTCCTTTGCTTTGGTCCAAAGGAGATACTTTAGTAATTCTCAGCAGTGTTTCCAGCTATATAAATACTTTGACCATTTAAGAAATCTTGAGAACAGACCAGTCTTTACATAACTCTGTCTTTCCATGTCCATGTGCCATAACTGAAAAAAAAAAATAGAAAATCAGGAATGCTTTTCTAGCATTTGTCCCCTGATCCTGCACCCATGAGCCTTGCATAGTTTAGTAATAAGGGGAAATCACTAAAGAGAGAACATTAAAAACCATGTCTCTCACACAAAAGAACACTTGATCATACACTTTAATATTAATTTTTAGACTTGAATCTAGTGCCTAACAATTTTTTTTTACCTAACAATCTGTGATGCTCCCATCAAAATTAACTATGCGGGAGCAGGGGCAGATTAGCTCTGCCAGTCACCATACCCACAGCTCCTGCTGAGGGAATTTGCATGGCTACCCACCGCCACCTCGAACTGAGCAACACAACATCTACCAGGTTCTCTGAAGGACAGACTCAGACCCTGCCTAAAGGTGAGGAGGGGTCACCAGGTCCAAGCTCCTATATCCCAGCCTGGGAGGGAGAGTTGAGCTCCCATAGCTTCCTGTTCCTTTTCCAAGAAACAAGTACTGTCTGCAGAGTCCCAGTCCACTATGGAACAGGGGCAGATTAGCTCTGCTGGTCACCATACCCACAGTGCCTGCTGAGGGAATTTGCACGGCTACCGACCAACATATCGAACCCAGCGAACAGACAACTACAGGGGTCCCTGAAGGGTAGATTCAGACCCTACCCAGAGAGGTGACAGGAGGCACACAAGCCCGAGTGCAACAATTGACCAGGAACCATCCAATCGTGAACCACTGAAGCCATGGGCAAACGTCAGTGCAAAAAATTACATAATAATACAAAGAACAACATGGTAACTCCAGAAGAGAGTGGCGATCTTATAAATACAAGACCTGAACTGAGCAATGAAGAGGAAACAGAAGGAAGCAACACCAAAAATTCCTTTTTGATGATCATTGAAGCTCTCAAAGAAGATATGAAAAAAAGCCTTAATGAAATAGAAGAAAACACAAACAAAAAAGTAGAAGAGATGAACAAATCTATGAAAGAAACATGCCAGGGACTAAAAACAGAAATAGAAGCAATAAAAAAGGCAAAAAATGGGACAAAGATGGAAATAGAAAATCTAAAGAAAAGAGCTGAAACCACAGATACAAGCATAACCAACAGAGTTCAGGAGATGGAAGAGGGAATCTCTGAAGTGGAAGACTCGATAGCTCAAATAGATATATCAGTCAAAAAAATAGTAAAACTAAAAAAGCCATAACTCAAAATGTTCAGGAAATCTAGGACACCATGAAAACACCTAACTTGAGAATAATAGGAATAGAGGAAGGAGAAGAATACCAGATCAAAGGCACAGAAAATGTTTTCAATAAAATCATAGAAGAAAACTTCCCTAACCTGAACAAGGAAATGCCTATAAAGATACAAGAAGCTTACAAAACACCAAATAGATATGATCCCAAAAAAAGTCAGTGCGCCACATTATAATCAAGCCACAAAACATACAGAACAAAGAAAAAATTTTAAGAGCTGCAAAAGAAAAGGGTCAACTCACATATAAAGGCAGACCCATCAGAATAACGTCTGACTATTCAATGGAAACGATGAAGGCTAGAAGGGCTTTGTCAGAAGTTATACAGATGCTAAAACAGCATGGCTGCCAAACTAGAATACTATACCCTACAAAATTATCAATTACCATAGATGGAGTAAACAAGGTATTTCAGGACAAAGTCAGACTGAAAGAATATGTATCTACCAATCCAGCACTACAGAGAGTATTAGAGGGAAAACTACAACCTAAGGACCCCAGAAACATCCACAAAATCACAAACAATCAATAAGTCCACAGAAGAATACCCTAGAGAAAGGAAATACAAACAAGTTACCACCAAAAATGGCCGGAAATATGAATCAATGGTCACTAATTTTCCTTAATATCAATGGACTCAATTCTCCTATAAAACGTCACACACTAACAAGATGGATACAACAACAGAAGCCATCCTTCTGTTGACTACAAGAAACACACCTCAACCACAAAGACAAACACAGGCTAAGAATAAAGGGTTGGAAAAAGATTTTCCAGTCAAATGGTCCTAAGAAACAAGCAGGGGTTACAATATTAATATCTAACAAAGTAGACTTTAAGCTAAAAGCAATCAAAAGGGACCAAGATGGTCACTACTTATTAATCACAGGAAAAATTGGTCAAGAGGAGATTTCAATCTTAAATATTTATGCTCCTAATATAGGGGCACCTAATTATGTAAAAGAAACACTGCTAAAGCTCAAATCCCACATCAATTCTCATACCCTAATAGTGGGAGACTTCAATAACCCATTTTCAAACCTGGATAGATCAACTAAACAGAGCCTCAACAGAGAAATAAGCAGTCTAAAAGAGGTTATGATGCAAATGGATTTCATAGATATCTACAGAACCTTCCACCCAAAGGCAAAGGAATATACATATTTATCAGCTCCTCATGGAACTTTCTCCGAAATTGACCACATAATTGGTCATAAAGCAAATATCAACAGAAACAAAAAAATGGAAATAATCCCCTGTAACATATCAGAAAACCAGGGCCTAAAGTTAGGGTTCAACAACAACAAAACCCAAAGTAAGCCTACCAACTCATGGAAACTAAACATCAATCAGCTGAACCATCTCTGAGTAAAGGAAGAAATTAAGAAAGAAATCAAAGCCTTCCTAGAGTTCAAAGAAAAAGAAACTACAATGTATCCAAACTTATGGGACACAATGAAAGCAGTCTTAAGAGGAAAATTCATAGCGCTAGATGCCTATATGAAAAACCTAGAGAAATCCCACACTAAAGACCTAACAGCGCAACTGAAAGCCTTAGAACAATTAGAAGCAAACTCACCTAGAAGGATTAAACGGCAGGAAATAATCAAACTTAGAGCTGAAATCAATACAATTGAAACAAAAAGAACAATACAAAGAATCAAGAGTCTAAGAGTTGGTTCTTTGAGAAAGTTAACAAGATAGATAAGTCCTTAGCCAAACTAATCAAAAAACATAGAGAAAATGTCCAAATCAACAAAATCAGAAACTAAAAGGGGAACATAACAACAGACCCCCAGGAAATAGAAAATTATCAGGTCATATTTTGAAAATCTGTATTCAACAAAAATGGAAAACCTAGAAGAAATGCATAGCTTTCTGGACAGGCACCATCTACCAAATTAAATGAAGATCAGATTAATTACCTAAACAGGCCTATAACCCTTAAGGAAATTGAAGCTGTCATTAAAAACCTCCCCGAAAATAAAAGCCCTGCTCCAGATGGTTTCAGTGCCTAATTCTACCAGACATTCAAAGAAGAATTACTACTGTTACTCCTCAAACTATTTCACACAGTAGAAACTGAAGGAATATTATCAAATTCCTTTTATGAGGCCACAATCGCCCTAATACCCAAGCCCCTCAAAGACACAACAAAGAAGGAGAATTACAGACCAATTTCCCTCATGAATATTGATGCAAAAATTCTCAACAAAATTTTGGCAAACCGTAAACAACAATGCATAAAAGATATCATCCACCTTGACCAAGTAGGCTTCATCCCAGAAATGCAGGGCTGGTTTAACATATGAAAAACTGTAAATGTTATCCATCATATAAACAAACTAAAGGAACAAAACCACATGATCATATCCTTAGATGCGGAAAAAGCCTTTGACAATATCCAACACTCCTTTATGATTAAAGCCCTGGAGAGATCAGGAATAAAGGGAGAATACCTAAATATAATTAAGGCGATTTACAAGAAGCCGACAGCCAGTATCAAACTTAATGGAGAAAAACTCAAAGCAATCCCACTAAAGTCAGGAACTAGACAAGGATGTCCTCTCTCCCATTATCTATTCAATATAGTTCTCGAAGTTTTAGCTAAAGCAAAAAGGGAACGAAAAGAGATTAAGGGGATACAAATTGGAAAAGAAGAAGTGAAGCTATCTCTATGTGCAGATGATATGATTGTATACATAAGTGACCCACAATATTCTTCCAAGGAACTGCTACAGCTGATAAACACCTTCAGCAATGTAGCAGGATACAAGATAAACTCAAAAAAATCAGTAGCCCTTCTATACACTAAAGATAGAAAAGATGAAAAAGAAATAAGGGAAACATTACCCTTCATATTAGCTGTAAATAGTATTAAATAACTTGGAGTAACTATAACCAAAGAAGTAACAGACCTATTTGACAAACATTTTAAATCATTGAAGAAAGAAATTGAAGAGGATATCAGAAAATGGAAAGCTCTCCCATGTTCCTAGTGTGGTAGGATTAACATAGTAAATATGGCAATTCTACCAAAGGCAATCTACAAATTCAATGCACTGCCTATCAAAATCCCAACACAATATTTTTTGGAACTTGAAAGAACAATACTCAGTTTCATTTGGAATAACAGGAAAGCCAGGATTGCCAAAACAATTTTGCTCAACAAAAGAACCTCAGGAGGTATCACCATCCCTGACTTCAAGCTATATTATAGAGCTACATTAATAAAAACAGCCTGGTGCTGGCATAAAAACAGACCTGTGGACCAATGGAATAGAATTGAGGATCCAGACATTAACCCAAAAACCTATGAACACCTGATTTTTGACAAAGAGGCCCAAAACATTCAATGGAAAAAAGATAGTATATTTAACAAATGGTGTTGGCATAACTGGAAGGAAGTGTGTAGAAAAATGCAAAT
>PVIH01020615.1:0-31864 GCA_004025045.1 Sigmodon hispidus
TATCACAAACTCAGAGAGATAAGCAGGGGATGTACTCACTCACTAGTGGTCTCTAAACAAACAAACAGGAAAAAAAGCCAAACATGCCCAAGCAGCAAACCACAACCACTGAACAGCTTGGGATCAGAAACACCCTGGACTGACCCTTCAAACCCCAGTCCAACTATAGGAACACCTGACTCACTCTTGAGGGAGGGGGAACAAAACTGGATTTGGCCTGGAGTGAAGACTGATCCAAGCATTATTGGGTCAGTGGGACCATAGGACTGTCTGCTCCCTGCCCAGGGAGGGGATGGGGAGTTGCAGAGAAGAAAAATGATCAGATGTGGTGGGAAGGGGAAGAGACTTTCAATAAGGATATACAGGGATGGAAAAAAAATTCAGAGGGAAAGCTGAACACAAAGAAAATGTATGTGTAGTAATCTTATTTGCATTTCCACCCTTGATAAGCCATGCTTATGATTATTATCCTCTGTATAGTTATTGTTAACTCTTCGGCAATTTTAAATTCTTTTTACTGTTTTTTTTCTTCAATAAATACAAAATAAAGAAGGAAAAAAAAAAGAAATAAACCTTCACAGACAAACCTGCAGACTGTCTAAGAAAGCTTGAGCAGTTAATTTATGTTGTTGTTGTTGTTGTTGTTTATTCAAGAACAAGGCCCTGCTCTTTACACTGATGTACTCTTCAGTGAATGATCGATCCTTCCTGAATCAGTGAATGATCCTTCAACCTGTTGTCTGAAGAGTTGTCTATGAAGCCACTCACAGAGAAAAGTGCACATATGATATTCTGATAGCAACAGTCTTTGATAACCTTTGATGTGAGGCAGAGCCACCAGAATATATGTGATAAGAACATTTGATCTTCCACAGCTTAATGGATCCTGCTATTTTTAAGTTATTTTCCTTCTGAGAAATGGTAAGCTATAGTTGTTAATGTTATAATAAAGTTGGTATTTATTTTCTGCTTCAAAATAATATAAAAACTTTTAAAGGTATTTATACAGTCATCAAATATTTGACTGCCCTATCTGTTCTAGCAGTAAGTATGTATACATAATTGTATATCATGTGGAGAAAGATAATAAATAAAACATGGTTAAATATAGTATGGTGAATACTGAAATATTACTGTAAATATCACTTTTGGATTATCTGTTTTCTTTATCTTCTCTTTTACTATAATAAACATTTGTGTGCTTATTTGGCAAAAAAAAAAAAAAGAATTGCTGTGATCATGGTGTCTCTTCACAACAATAGAAACCCTAAGGAAGACAACAATGAAATACGGTCATGCTAAAATATTTTAAATAACATTTTTATTTTATTCAACATTTAGTTTTATGTACGGTAGCATATAATTTTTAAAGATTGTCATAAGCAGAAAAAGTTAAATGTCAGTCTCAAAAGCTATACTGTAGTCATTTTGTGTGATTGTCTATTTTCTTCTGACTTATGGAGAGGTAGAATATTTTAAAAGCTACTTTATTAAATGGACTCAGCTTAATCCATCATTACCAGTGAGAAGAAAACATATTCTTTTGACAATGATATAATATGAGAAGAGTAATACATTTTGGGTGTTTAGGAACATGATATGTTTATGTACCACCCTATCTTGCTTATAGTGTTCAAGAATTTATTTTATTTTTGCATGTCATGCACTTTCAAGGCAGGGACAATTTTCTCAGAATAGTTTTGTAATACTTCACCCTTGAAGCTGACACAGCATTGTGAATTGAAAATATTGTCATCTCCTGGATTTGTGTTTCTTTCTGATAAATCTATTAAGTGTGTTTATAAAATGCTACTTGACAGCTGGAGGAGGAATCTAATAGAAATGCTAGCCTTGGATTCATTTATAACCTTTCTTTTACTGGATAAAATTCTTTATTCCACAAGAATGCTTCCATCATTTTTTGGATAATGTATACCCAGTCAGTCTTTTAACTATATCACATTGTAGTAACCAGACAATTAGTATTATAAAACATAATAATATCATGTAAAACATAATAGTATATAAACATAATAAACAAATTTATTGTATCAATATACAATCAATATACTCTATCTTAGAATGTGTTATTCTATTGAATTATACAAATTATCTATGCATTTATTAGATGTAAACTGTTTCAACAGTGTGTTAGACATATTAAAATTAGGGTCTCATATTTAATATAAAATATGAGAATGTATTTCTGAAAAAAATTATAGTCTTACTAAATATTAGCTTCTTTACTAAGCATAATAATTACATATACAGCATAAGACTCATAGAAGGTGAATCAAGAAAAAGAAAGGTCATGCTGAATACATATCAATTGATAGAAAAATAGCTCAATTGGAAACATTATTGTCTTGCAAATATCTTGCACTTTCTGGGTACCAATGAGTTTCTATAATTTTATAACTGTAGTGCTGGGGAGGCAGAGATAGGAGTATCTGTAGGATTTTGTGGTCAGTCTGTGTAGCAGATGAGGTTCCAGGTTTAATGAGATTCTACCCCCCTTAAAAAAATTAAGGGTGTGGTATGTGAGTCTGAATTAAATGATATCCTGGCAGGTCTCATGCATGGTAAAAGCCACTTGGGAAAACAAAACAAAAAATAGCAAACCAACCAAAAAAGGTTTCTTGATGCCTCATAAACAAAATCCAAGAGTATTTCTTGACAGTCATTCTTTTCATCCTCTACCATTTAGAGACACCTGAATTGATTCTAGACAATTTGTAACAATCTATAGTAGAGACAATATTAGGAAACTGAAGGTGACCGACCAATAGCAATTTCACTGCTACAAATGTCTATCAATTTTACTGTTTACCATTTGTTTTAATTTTGGTTATTGTCTGAGTTTTGTGGATTTATCAGCTATGTTAATACATGCATATATTTTCCAGCATAGATTCACAGCTTATCAAGGCCCTGAGGTAGACATATAACATATCACTGGTCAACTCTTAGAAAATGACAGAGGATATATTTTGCCAAGGCA
The DNA here is from genome assembly GCA_004025045.1 of Sigmodon hispidus. Classification (NCBI taxonomy): domain Eukaryota; kingdom Metazoa; phylum Chordata; class Mammalia; order Rodentia; family Cricetidae; genus Sigmodon; species Sigmodon hispidus. Next base: position 3,002 of record PVIH01020615.1, read on the forward strand.
ATTGGCTTTGAATTTAGTCTTTGTTGCATGCTGGCTCTTTTGACAATCCATCATCCTCTATGTGGCAACTCTTCGGTACTAACAACATTTTTATTGTTTGCACACATAAGAAAAAGTAAATAACTAAATGAAGACTCATTCATTTTTTTCATAAACATGCTATTAAAATCTTACAACTATTACATAACATTTGGCTCTTAAAATGAACATGCAATGTAATATATCTAATAAAAAAGGCTGAAATATCAAAGAACAAAACCATTAATTCTCACCCAGCCATTATTCAGGAAAAATAGGGCAGGTCCTATCTCCATGAGTCTTCATACTGACTGGGAGCTCAGGCAAAGGGAAATTGCCCTCTACTCCTTATATATCTTTCCCCACACAGCTCTTACCTCATCCTTCACCATTCCTAGAGCTAGGACTAAAGGTGGCGCTGTCACCAACTGTCTCTTTTGGACTTAACCACAAAGAGATCTAGAGGATCTCTGCCTCTGAGTTCTGGAATTACAGGCGTGAGTCACCACTCCCTGACCTTCATGGCTTGGCTCTGTTCTTTGATATTTCAGTCTATTTTTATTGAATATACAACATATCACCACATGAACATTATCAGTCTAAATGTTAAAATTTTATTTAAGTTCTGTCTTTCTTTATATATATATATATGTGTGTGTGTGTGTGTGTGTGTGTGTGTATATACATATGCATACATACATACATGCTTGGGTGTACTATAATTATTTTAGATAGTTAATATGATTTCTTATAAATTTTAAGGCATCTTTACTATTATTCTACCCTCCTTTCTTCTACTTTCATGTTTATCTCCACCCTCCTTCCTAATTAGAGCAACCCATTTTCTCATTTCCCCTGTCTGATCACTGGTACCCTGCTATCTGCTCCCTATTGCTTCCCTACCTCTCACCCCTTCAGCGATCCCTTTTACCTTCCTGGCTTCTGAAGTTTCTCAGGGGTTTGTATTGTCTTACTAACATGACTTCCTAAATATGAGCAAAGTGAGGGCAAAAGTAGATATGCTAAAGTGAACAAAGGAAGTCCATGAGATCTCAACCCTGCCCAAAGAACAAAAAAGAATTAAAGAAAGAACACTGAGAGCAGAAAATATAGTCTTCCTCATAAAAGAGCACACTAATTAATTGTCTGATACCAAATGGTCATCCATGGAAACATACATACAGAATAACCAGGTTGTACTTAGTAACATAAATATACATATTTATTTGTAACATGTATGTAACAACAACCATTGGGGGAGGGGAGGCCATGAATTCGGAAGAGAGAAAGATGTATACGGGAAGGCTTGGGGGAGGATGGAAGGAAGAAATGGTGTTTTTATAATATAATTTCAAAACATTAAATCTGATTAGAAAACAACACAAAAAAAATTCAAAACTTTTAACTAGTTGTAGACTTTTAAGTATGAAGGCCAGCAGCACCACTGCCTTAAAAATGACAGTCTCAATCCCTCAGGAAGACAGCTAAAATCTTGACAGCATGTTCCTGATCATTCTTGTTGTAATGTACATCATGAGAACTACTGCCAATAACCTCAGCACAGAATGTCTCACCTTAGTGTCTAATTCCAGAAAATTTGACCAATGACAGGAGCTCAGTAGGAAAAATTCTAGAACTTACAGCCCTAAGCAGTATAAACACAGCAAATCACTTGGGGTATGCTAAACAACCCTTCAAACCACCAGTGATGTTAAAACCCTGAAGAGAAAATTGATGAAACAAAAAGAATAGAAGCATGATCAAAAACCTTCATAAAAAACATTTAATGCTGCAGTTGACATGCATTAACATAATCATCAGCACCCTGTAGAGGAGCCTTCAGGCCTCGGAAGAGCAGCAGCAGTAAGAGTTTTGGGGTTTATTAATCCAGCTTGGGATATCATATCTGGTGTTCCCCCTCCCTTTTTTTTTTTTTTTTACTAGTTTATAGATACCTATCCATGCTTTCTACTGTTTATATGCTTATGTTTGCTGGGGTAAGAGTGGATGCCCCAGCCTCCACTGATCTTTGTGGTGTAACAGATACAAAGGAACTCATCTTGTGTGAGGAAGAATAAGCTAGTCTTTGGAAAAAACAGAAACTAGGTCCTCACTACTTAACCAAGCAACTAAACAGAACTACACAAAAGAAAACTCATTGACCATTGCTGGGGTAAGAAATCCATAAACATATTCAAAATGGGGTTACTGTGCTCCCTTTTCCCCAACCATAGAGTCCCAGGCCTCATGATTAGCCATACCTGAAGAATGTCATTATAGCTTGAGAAGCACAGTTCCTACAATGGGCTTTCAGCACTAACACTACAATATATGCCCACTCACTTAAAAAGACACAGCCTGAAATACCTGTCTGAATCATTTGAAGACCTGGGCTCAAGCCAGAACAGGACTATGTATTACCTATGGCCAAAACTTCCTGGCATTTAATTTTTAAGCACTCTCATTTTTGTACTCATCAATTGTGTCTTTGTCAAATATTCTCTTTCCTGCTTATCTTTTTTCTTTACATGCAAAAATCCTACTTGCATAACTCACGTTATAGTTAGAACAGTGTACTGTCAATTAACTTATTCCTTTCAGAATAATCGCTCCATCCTCTGGACACTATTTAGTACATTATCAATATCTTAATATTTATATCCTATGTGAGAGTAAGTTCTTTCTGGACATTTAACATAGCTTAGCAAACTATCTTGATGACAATTGCTATAATAAAAATTGTCAAATGAATTAGAGGAAGAGCTGTGGAAATATTAGGAGAGGGATTTGGTGGACTCAACAGGATTTACCAGCTGATTAAATGTGGAGAGCTTAGAGAGGGAAGTTGATGTTTGTTTTTCATAATTCAAGCTTGAATATCTAAGTACAAAATGATGTCATTATGATATTTAACTGAAATAGAAATAGCAATCTTGATAAGTAGAACATCAATAATTAAATTGTGGGTTCACTATTTGGAGCGCTTAGTAGCCACTTTGGTTAGTAAGTTTAAAATTGACTCGTAAGCTCTGTCTAAATCAAGTGAGAAATCTAAAAATCTAGACAAGATTTTCCAAACAAAAGTAATAATAGAAGTTATATAAATATGTATTGTATGACAATATTCATGGTGAAATGGTTGTTCATACATGAATGCTGTTCATAATAATCCAAGAACTTATGACAAGCTACAGTAATATCATCACAGTAAGACTTGATGACCCAAGGGCCATATTGGGGTCACTTACAGATGTGGGCTGCAGGTTAATGTACAGGAGCATGGACAACTAACAGAAAGCTGTGTTGGTGGAAGCCCACCACCCAAATGAGTCACTCTGAAAGACTTGAGGGCTTCTGGACAGGAAAGAGAGGCTGGTTAGGAATTCTTTGCTACTTCTATAACTTTGTGATCCTTATACCTTGTGAACATTTTACATTTCAGCCTTCCCTTATGTATGAACTTTGTTTTCTAAATTACTTGAACCTTCCTCAGGGTATCTGTGTAGAAGTTCATGGTATAAGTCACAAGGAATATTAAATAGATTTAAAACAAGAAAAATGTACTACATGCGTTTATAGGCAACATCATAAGGCTGAACTGTGGGAAGAAGAACCTAAAAAAATGGCATGACCAAAGGAAAATCTTTGAATTGAGATCCAAAAATCAATGAGCTCAAGAATTGTAGAGCTGAGAAAAGTTTTGTAAGGAACTGTATTTTTGCATTTAAGCTATTTGGCTCAATTCTTCACCCTTCTCTCAAGGATGCATCTTGCTTTGTAATTTTATAGCTACTGGTATGAAGCACAGAGTTGTTGTTTTCTCTGAGTTTGGCAGAGAGTTCAACTTTGGGTCTTATTTTGACCAATAAAAGATACACAGATGTCAAAGTGACCAATACTGAGAGTGATCATTAAGAAACTGCACATGTTTTCACTTGGCATGTTGGAACTTTTCCATTCCTTTAAGAAAATCATATCTATATAGCTCCCTAATCTGGATTAAAAAAATCACTTTGTGGGGAGCATGCTGTCCCTGACTACATCAAGGGTTTCCTCCTACTTCAGCCAAAGCAACATGGCTACAAATGTGCCTGAACTCTTATTGTGCACTGTCCCATGTCATAGAGAAGCAAGGCTTCATTGACAGAAGACATTGTTGACCTTAGCAGAATCATTGACCAGATGTTACAGAGCCATACATCAGATATAGGTGATATGAAAGATAAATGGAAAAAATAAAGACAGAGACATTGGTCATTGCCAGGGCACAAAAATTAAAACACTCATTTCTGAAATCCTGGATATTAGATACTATAGAAACATTCAATGTTCCATCCCCTATGCAGGAAGTTGTTGGACACATGAATACAATTGGTGATTTTTTTAAAAAAAGGAATAAAGAAATTTCCAGGTCAGTGAGGAAACAGGTTGTTTAAGCAAGCATTTTGATAAAACTGTTTATATGATGATGTCTGGGAGCAACAGTTGTTACAATGGGAATTTATCTAGAAATACACATTTCTCTTCAGCAAAAGGGACAATCTACCAAGATCTTTGCCTTTAAAACAGCAACTTTACCAATTGAAAATAGGACTTAAATAAATGAAACAAGATGATTTCCATGAATGCTAATGAGAACAGTTAAATATTTCCAATTTAGCAAATTGGTCTGTATGGAAATTAGTAGTGTTTTAAATAAAGAAAACATATTAAAGGGCATGACTGTTCATTTATTTTGACATTTTATAATTTAGTCTAATTATTTATGGAACTGTAACCCATTAAGATGGCCTTTAGTATAGTTTGTGAAAATAATGACATTTTAGTCAAAGAAGCACGTACCTTTACTTCTATATTACATCCAGGCAAGATATTTAGCAGAATAATTAATTTAAAACTAAAATGTCAAGCCTTACACACAGTCCTGTGCATTAGCGAGATATACAGATTAACTAAAATCCAGAAAACTCAAAATAGGTGTTTCAATAAATCTATGCATTCCCAGAGACAGATCTGTGAAATTAATTCTTAGACTCATCCGTGAACTGCAAATTATAGCTGATTATTAGCCTTTGACATCAGATGCACCGTCATTCAGTCTAACACGCCACTCTTTCTTTTTGTCAGGCTGTTCAAAGTCTACATAATCTCCCATCTCTGATCATTGATAGTTATTTGTTCTTGGAAAGCTCCTGGGTAATGGTATAGATGCTTAATTCTATTTCTTCTCATTCTTACACTAATAACATGCTTTTGGGATAATTATCTTAAAACAAGTAATTATGTATTTTTCCCTTAGAATTGTGTTGGTTTTGTTTTATATGTGATTTCACTTCATGTGAAATAATTCCTACTTCTGTCAAGACTGAAAACATATTTTGTTCACTCCAAATTATTAGGACCACATACAAGTGCAATCCAGCAACATTTTTTTCAATTTAGTTTTCTAAGTAAACAAGGCATCCAGCACAGTCCCCTCTTAATGAGGAATGAGTCTGAGTCTTTCCTGATAAATCAAAGGGCTGAGCTTATTAAACAAAGATGAGGTTATTGATTCAAAGGTCATGCTTTTTAAGCTCTTTTTCTAATAGTTCTGAAGATCTATCTACATTGTTCATTTTATTTCCTATTTTAGCCATATGCATCTTGTAAAATGTCCAGCTGAGTGAACTTAGAAGTTTATTGTAGGCAAAACATGATACAACTCACTAGCCAATGAACAGCTGACCCTGTGACCCTGACATTATTAATGGCAACTTGAGCTAACTGCCTGCTAAGAACATTAATCCTAGTGTCAACATCAAGGAGAATTTCTGTTCGAGTTAATATATATTATACATGCACAACTTATAAGACAGAGCAGCAATATAAATACCTGGAAAATATCTTTGTGAAAGTAAAGAGAAAATATCTTATATCTTTTTGCTTATGTGTGAAAGTAACATTTTTAATATGAAAATAATGACATTGGTCCACATTGGAAACAGCCATCTGAGAAATGTTTGTTATAAGGGTTGTAGCTCTCTTTCCTTGCTGTAACATTCACTAATGGAATTGTGGAGTAACATTGTGTTTATTTTACTTGCATAAATAACATTTCTCAGTTAATAGAAATTATGTAAAAATACATAGCAGATTCAAGAGAAGGAAACAGTCATCCTCAGATTGTTCAACAACTTCTTTAGATACTGAACCACATGCACTGACTTATATTTTATAATTTCTAAATGCAGATTTTTACTAATATTTAAACATATAAATACTTTTAATTCTTTGGGGCCACCTATAATGAAAGTTATCAAATATCAGTATTACTGTAAATATCACTAGTGAATTGAGTTAGCTTTCACAGTAGAACTAGATAATGATTGCAAATAATTAAAGAAATAAACTAGATAAATTCCTAAAATGTCAGTCATTCTGCACAAGTGTGAGCCATTTTGATTTCTGAATCATGAACCTGCTTTAATAAATTCCAAAGCAATTTAGAAATGAACCAGACAATTTGACCATAATCTAAATAGTCATAAAACTATCATTTTTAAAATTTAGGTTACTGTAAATCATCCAATAATTTACCAAGTTGTTTGATGCTATATGGATAAAGAAGACTGCTTAACCTAACTATGAATTCAACAAAAGCCTTGTATAATACACAACTCAGTATTCAGCCTACCAAAATCAATAACCTTTTAATGAGATATTAAGTCTCACTGGATATTAAGATAGCAGAAATCAAACTATTGCAATTTGGGTTTACTTTCTTGTCATTGTAGTAGCTTTGAAAATGTAACTAAATTGAATACTTTTATATAATTGAATATATAATTCAATATATAATATATGTGATTGAACAATTTATTTTAGAGTTATATGCACAAACAATTTGCATGTTACATATTTCACATTTTTTCTCATCTACTAGTTTCCATATGGAAGATATTTGCATTTATAAATCTGTGATTAAGTTGATATTTCATTAGTGAAAGTAATATATATATAAACACACATATGTATGCATAATTACTCCCATTTCAAGGATTTTAAAAAATGACAAATATGTGAACCTATTTCTTTTTTATTTATAAGCCAATAAAAATGTTTTACTGTACAAAACACCAGGAGCTTGTAACTTGTAGAGTACCTTCTTGACTCACAGTAAATTTTAATTAGTGGAGATACTAGAGGATGTTGAGGAAATAAGTAGATTATGTACATCATTAAAATATATGTCTATTAAATTTTTTATTAAAATATTGTCACTAATTACCTGGATACTCTATTTGTGCTCACATATAAAAATTAATTTTAGACACTGATTATTTTATCACATCAATTATCAAAATAAATAATTTTATAAGTTCTGATTCCATATTTTTACTCTCATTTCAGAGTCTGTGTAAAGAGTCTTCTAGAGTCTTTGGATACTTCTCCATTTCCTCATTTCAAGTAGAGTTAGAGGAAGTAGCAGGGGATAAAAGTGATCAAAATGTATCATATTGATGTTTGAATTATGATGAGAACCCTGAAATGCTGAAACTGCTAAAAGACATAGTCAGAGCCCTATAAGATGTAAGTGTAAGGAAGGACTTCCTGAGTAGGACTCTATTTGCTCAGAATCAATAAATAATAAATGGAACATCACAAAACTTAAAAGCTTTCCTGTAGTCAATGAAACAAGCAATCAGGTGAAGATTAAGAGTATAGACTAGGAGAGAGTCTTTGCCAAATGTACACCTAACAGAGAATTAATACCCAGAAGACATAAAGAATTTTAAAAAAAAGTCAAGAAGACAAAAGACCTATTCTTTTAAAAATAGGGTACAGTTTCAAGGGAAGAGTTTAAGATGGATCTCAGTGAGTGCAAGGCCAATCTGGTCTACAGCGTGAGTTCCAGGACAGCCTGGACTATACAACATCTGTAAAAAAAAAAAAAAAAAAAATCCTTATCAATTAGAGAGGTGCAAAATAAATGTACTCTGTTATTTCATCTTATCTCAGTTAGAATGCCAAACTTCCAGAAATAAACTGAAGATATAGCCTTGCATGGTATAAAGAAAGGGAACCTTCCTTCACATTGAGATTGCAACCTGATGCAGCCATGTTGGAAATCAAATGGAAAATTCCAAAAAGCCAATAGTAGATCTTCCATAAAATCCAGCTATACCACATATTAACACATGTACAAGGGATTCAACATGCTATTCAACAGATACTTTCTCAGTCATATTTATGGCTGCTCTATTTATAATGGATATGAAAAAGAAAACAACCCAAGTAAATTGATCAACTGATGAATGGGTAAAAACAAAATGTGGTATATAAACATTATGGAATTACATTCACCATTAAAGAAAATTGAAATCAAGTATTTGCAAGTAAATAGGTAGGACTAGAAAATGTTATGTTATAAAGAAGAATGCCTCATTATCTTTTCTCATTTAAGATTCTATCTCCAATTCTGTAGATGTGAGTATATAACCTAGAGTAACTACAGAAATCAAGAAAATAAAAGGTATATACAGAGAAGGGCATAGTAGCCCCAAGTGCTATGAAGAGAAAATGGAGGCACAATGAATTTTCTGACCTCCCAATATCACAAACCATCTAACAAAAATCCCAGGATTGGCCATGGTTAATAAATTTCAAGTTATTAATCAGTAAATTCAAAAAATACCCTCAAATTTTTAAGGGCTTTTTTTTGAAGCTTATGTATCTTTTATATGTATATTGTACTCTGTTTAGAGGTTCTGTGAGTCTAAATTTGTTTTTTTATTGAGAATCTTTAATCATTTTTTACCTAGAAGAGTTTTTTAAAATGTTAGGATCATTGTGATTGCTGACTCAGCCCCTTCTGGTGGCTTTTTAATATGGCAGAAGTACCTGCTGCCAGCTAACAGAGTGAATGCAGGAAATGTTGTTATCAGAAAAAACCTTTTTTGACTTTGGTTTTTTTTTGTTTGTTTGTTTAGTATAATCAAAACCCTTAAATTAGTTATATGTAGTTTGTTGTTTATATTAAGTTTTTTGTGAGACATATGGGTTTAATTTGTCTGTTGTGAATATGTATTATTTTTAAATTTTAGCCTGAACACTGCACTGTCTCTGTATTATAAATTAATTTAGATATGTAATTTAGAAAGCTGCTTTTAGCTTTGCTTTAGTGGTCTAGAACCTATTTTAAGCTTTTTAAACTTTTTTAATCTTTATGTGGGTGTTTGTCCCATGTTGGGCGCCATCTGTTGTAGAATATTTCTGGTTTCATTGGGCCAGAAGTTCGGGCCTTGCCTGCAGCGGCTTTTATTTTTTAAAGAAATAAATCAGACACTTACATTAATTTTATATTGTTTGGTCTATGTCTCAAACACATTATTAACTAATTTTTATCTTAATTTAACTTATTTTTAATAATCTATCTGCCATGTGTCCTGGCCCATTCTTTACATATTTTTTTTCAAAGGTCAGATTAAAAACTAACTTTGCCCTCCTTCTACCTGTCTCTACTGAGTTTTTGCCTATTACTACAGTGCTCGTCATGGACCAAAACAATCACTTTATTCACAACATCACATACAAAAAACAGTCCTACCACAGGACTGTTGTTTCCTTTGTCTTCCTCTCAGAACTTGAAAGTAAGAACCTATTGCTGAAGACGACACAAGAACTTAAGGGAGCTGAGAAAATGTCTTAATGGTTAAGAGTGTCACTCTTCCAGAAGACTCAGGTTTGATTCCCAGTGGCTGAAGACCATGAGTAACTCCAAGCCATGGGATCCAACACTCTGTTCTGGCTTACACAGCCATTGTACATATGGGGCAGAGACACACACATGTAGGCAAAGTACCAAAATAAACATGGTGAGGTCATGCATACCTTAAAATGTGGCACTTGGAGGCAGAGGCAGATCTCTGTGAGTTTGAGTCCAGTCTAATTTATATACAAGTTCTGAGTCAGTCAGGGCTACCTGTCTCAAAAAAAACTAATAAATGTAACATGATTTTATTAAATGTACCTTTCTCAGCATTGTCTTAGAACAAATGGACTAACACTGGTCATTTTCTAACTCCCACCTCTGTCAGGAGTTCAAAGGAATTACTGGGCAAGCTAAGCAATACTTTTCTTTCAATTGGATTATTTAACATTAACATTCTGAAGTAGTTTCCTGCCAATAAAAGCAAGAATAGACTTCAGCTGGCTTGACTCACTTCTAGCACATAGGTAACATAATAATATAATGTTATTATAATAATAACATAATAAAATGATGTGCAAACGCTGCTTTCAGAGCCAAGTAGCTTTGCTTCAGCCTTCTAACAATTCCAAAAAATATTCAATAAAAAGATAAAAGCATGTTTGTTTTGGGTCAAATGTGCATTTCTCTCTAGAGAGCTAGCATTGATCCACTCGGGTTTTATAAAGATAGTTCTTCCAAGGGGAGCAAAAGATGCATCAAAAATGACAGAGCTGCACAGTAGATGCCCTAGAGCTAAGCATCTCAGAGAAGAATAACTCAAATCCTCTGAAAACAACAACACTACCAAAACACCAGAGCACTGATGAGCCAAGAGGATATCTTGGAATATTCTAGGGAAGTCTGGAGAAGTAAATAAAAGTGAAATAGCACTTAAGACCATCTCTAGAGAGCATGATCACATCTCATTATGTACTGTCCCAAACTCTCCTTTCCAGAAACTTAGAGGGAAACAGAGATGCCTTCGAGGTGTAGAATTAGCTGGATATAAGAACAGAGCTGGACTGCCATTCATTGTCCCACTGGAGACTTCCAGAACAAAAGTGAATGACTTAGAGCATGTCTAGATCCATAAGACCAGGTCAGAATTTCAATTGCTATTGTGAGTTGCAAATATGGTTTGGTGAATTGAGTAAGTGTGCTCTGATTAAGCAATTATAAAACTATTAGTGAAGCGTGAGAAAAGAACTCATATAATAACTCCCATGGGTGAAAATTCACTAAAAATTTAAAGTTTTGTGTTAAGCTTTTTCAACCTATGTCCACACAAATTAATCTTCATGGAGGGTTGGCCAAATTATAATAAATTACAGTTACCAATTTATGAATCATTAGCATAAAGAACATATTTAAGTACAATAAAAATAATCATCTGAGTTCATTTCCTAAAACTTTTCACACAACTTGGAAAACAATAAATTTCCTATTCACATTATTACTGTGAAAAAATTGATAATAAATACATGTAAATATGCTTTAAAATTTATTCAAGTTATTATTAAAAATTGCTACCAAATAGATATTATTGAAAACATTAAAAGTGGTTATTCTATCATAATCCTGCATTCTATAAATGGGAAAAACCATAAGCTGTGAGGCCATTAGAATTAAAGAAATATCTTTGTATACTTTGTCACAAAATTAAATAAAATAAACAGTAAAAGATTTTGTCTTGACTATTTAGTCAAAGACATGAATTACACTCACTTTGAGCATGTCTCTTTTTGAACAATTATGTATCTATAAACCAAAATACAAGCAATGAATACAAACTGCATCTTAATGAGCAGCAAGAATCTAAGAGATGAAAAATAAACAAAAGGCAGAGAGAGTCACTAATGATGTTACAATTGCTGCTATGAGCTTTCCCATTCTGATAACAACAGTATGATTCAAGAGCTAGCTAGCCAGCCTCTTTATATCCCATCATTAAAGTAGTTTTTTTCTTCTTTTTGCTAATTTTTATGACCTCGACCCATTAATTTTATTCTAATTCTTCATCCCCATTCTCTGCCCAATCAAGATGTTTAGGTTAAAATGAGTCCTTGCCTGAAAGCTAATCCACTTTTCTAATGAATAATTTCCTAGAAAACAAAACATAATGTTTTATGGATTTCAAGCTAACTCTGGAGTGGAAACGCTGTGGTCATTTTCTAAATACTCCAACTTTACAGTTGTGAAATTCTTCTTTAGTACATTTGCATTACAGATGATTGGCGACCGTTGCCTTTTGTTGCCATTATAACCGAACAGTGAAGTATGCCAGAGCTCAGGTTTATCTGAATATATACCAATTTCTGTAGTATACTTAAGGAGCATTTTAAATGTGGATACATATAGCAAAGAAAAAATGTATTTAAAAGTTCACAGGTAACCCCAGGAGTGCTAGTCCATAACTATAACCCAAACATTCAGCAAGCAGAGGCAGCAGGAGAGCTTTGGGTCACCCTGGGCTCCATAGCACAGCTCACCAACAACAAGTCAAGGTAAATGCACCTCAGTGTCCTCACTACATAAGATGCTATGTTGAAATATTGTTAATGGTCTGTTTAAACCTAGTCCTCTCCTTGAACTAATCTCAATATTTTGATTTTAATAAACATATGTCAGTCAGTAAAGAATCACCAAACATTTGATTTAAATTTTCATCAAATTGTGACCTCTTTTGAGGGGTGAAACATAAAATCTTCAGGGTTGAGGAGTTGACTTAATGAGTAAAATGTTTCCTGTGCAGTTTGAGGAGGGACTTGATCTGCAAAGTCAGGACATTAAAAGCTAGTGCTGATGCACAACTGTAATCCCAGAACTGGGGACTGAACCCTTGGTGGTCTCTGGTTGGTTAGGGTTCTTATTAACAAGACACTGGAACAAAATTGACCAACACAACAGCAGATTCAGAGAGAGACACAGTTTAAAGCCTAAGATGATGGACGTGGTGGTAATTAATAGCTATCTAATCGGAGTGTTCAAAGAGGGGAAAAGAAAGGTACAAATGTTACAGTTATATAATTTCAAAAATAGAATTGAAAAACTTAAGGTACAAAACTACCAAGAAAAATACTCAATGTTTACATTATGTTTCACACATATACACAGACACATACACACACACACAAAGCCCAAACAAACATACACATACAACGATTTTCATATAATCTATATAACATATACTTTAATTTTTAGAAAGTTTTCCAGTTATAATGAGGTGGAATGAAGAATTAGATCATATACATTTAGATAGTTTCTTAATCCAAAGTGTGTGTTCTCTCCCTTTAACAGACAGTGACAAGTTCTAAATAACACAATTTGTTCTCTGGGAATCTGCCCTTAGGAAAGGTGAGAGAATCTAGTTTAACATGCAAAATTTTTCTAATGGCATTTACTCATTAACTATTAATTTTTGTGGAACTTAACAGCTTTCCCAATCACTCTACTTAAATTTATTGACATTTATTTATGTTGTCTTTCATCTTTAAATTTCTAATTTCATTTTCTGTCATATGTTTTACTACATAATATGACACTTTTATTTTTCTTTGGCAGACATTAAACCCAGGACCTTGTGAATGCTATCCAAGGGCACTTTAGGTATGAGTCTAACTGTGAATATCTACACTATTATTTGTTTAGACTCCAAATGACACAGTCATTCTCCTATGTGCAACTACTTAGGAATAGCCATTTTCAAGTCTTGATGTCTTTTACCTCTTTTTAAATATTTTTTTTCTTTTTTTGGTATAACTTTAATGGTTTCTCATTCTATGTCAAATTGTACATTTAATTTAGTTCTCCTGGGAGTGAATGATGACTTGATATTCCTCTGGGCTAAGACATTGGTCTTTTTTGCAGTGTGCTAATCACTTGTCTTTTCCTAGAATATTTAAGTTATGTCTTACTTAAGGTTTCTATTGCTATCATGAAACAGGGTAGCCTAAAGTAACTCAGAAAGTAAAGGTTTATTTTAATCAAACCCCCATATACCAATTCATCATCAAAAGTAGTTAGGACAAGAACTCAAACAGGTCAGGATTCAGGAGGCTGATGTGGAAGCTAATGAAAAGGCTATGAATTGGAGGCTGATGCAGAGGCCATGGAAGAATGCTGCTTACTGGCTTGCTCCTTGTGCTTTTCTTAGCATGCTTTTTTGTAGCAACAGGACTCCTGACCCAGTATTAACACCACCTTATGGTATTGCCTATAGCCTGACCTAACGGAGGCAATTACTCAGCTGAAGCTTCCTCCCCTTACATAGCCAGCACATTAACACTTATTTTAATAGGAATTATGTAAGTTTCAATTCTATATTGGATTTTGTAGAAGCCATCAGTGTTCTCTGTATGGTGAAGGTGAAAGAGTAGAACCAACACCATCCTGAGGACAGTCTTCATACAGTGACTGGGGGCTGAACTCAAGTCCCCAACCTGTGCTGTGACAGCAGAGTTCAAAGCAAACATCATGAACACAGTTAAACAGGAGGAATGGTAATAAAATTTAGCAAGAGTCACATGTCTCTGCAGACAACCCATATCATGTCTTAAGTCATGTGAGTGTTCTAGAACAATTAGCAATTTAGTACCTATAACCTGGCCAAAAAATGTAAAAGATTATCTCACCCTATGTCTTCTTACCCAATCCTAGAACACCAAGACATACAGCTCCTTTTTTGTTTTTTCCTATATAAGCCCTTTGTAGTCCGTACTTGAGGCTTCCTTCTTCACTTTCTGTATTTGACGTAATGAAGAAGCCCTTGCCTGGGCTCCACTAAAGAAGCTTTTGTGTTTGTATTCAGAAGTTGGCTCTTGGTCTTGTTAGGAGTCTTGAGACAAAGGAACAACAAAGGGATATCTCTGTCACTCTTCTTTTCTTTATTCTAAGAATTCTTTGAATGGTTTAAACAAAAGATTTGATAATTAAGTATTGATTCTTTATATTAGCTAGTAATTAACATTTTGAAGTATTAGGAGTAAATAACAGACTACACTGGGTTAGTTAAGCAATAATATTCCTTGAAGACTTCCCACTGAAAAATGCCTCATCTTTTATTGGCATATTTGGTGAATTGGAAGTGGTACTGTTTTCACTGGTAACATTTTGTTATTATTGTTGTTAATAATGTTGTTATTATCCTTTGCTTTGGTTGGATTTTTGTTTGCTTGTTTATTTTGTTTTTGCTTTTGTGGGACATGCATATATGCTTTAGGATAATATGGCTAGTCTGACAAAAGAGTCAGTGAGTGAAAATAGTCTTGTGCTAGGTGTTAAGTTCCCAGATATCAATTGCCCCTAATAGTCTTATTAGATATAATAGTAGCTTAAAGAATTAAAGTACTGTCATTCTTATATGTACTCCTTGATTTCTGCATGAAATGTTTACAAAATTATACCATCCTTTCCTAACATATGTTCCCCTTAAATGCTCGAATGGATGAATGAAAATTTGACAAGTAAATCCAGTTTAACTTGGTTGTAGCATGTGTTTGTCAGGAAAGGTCAAATAGCCATGTTGGGACAGCCCTGTCTTTAACTGGCCCTGAGAAAGCTGGCCTTGCCTCTAGATACTGCAGTGGGCCCTGCACTCAGAGGAGATGGTCCCTGACTCCTCATCAGAGGCATAGGTGAACTGACCCAGAGGGCATACTTGGAGGGGAGCTGACTCTCTCCACTTGCCTGTGGTGGTGGCTCTGGTGCCCTGCAATGATCAACTTGGCTGCTGCTGAGGCCCACATTGGGGTCTTGGGTTGGCCCACGCTGGCATCTTTCCCATATAGTACATGCTGGACTCGTGAAGGAACTGGTCTTGGGAAATGTTGCCTGCAGGATCTCCCAAACTCAGAGTGGCCAGAAGATGTCACAGGGGTGTTTCAATGAGGATCCAGTGATGACGATGTGCCAGAAACCAATGAGTGAAGCCAGTGACTCACTTCAATGAGGATAATGGGACAAAAAGCTATACTATCTGACATGCTAGGGCCCCCAATGTCACCAGCATGAATGGTGAGGTGTTGGTAAGGCGAGAAGGAAGGAGAGGCAAAGAGGTATTTTATTGTTTTGATTTTATTCTTGTTCTTGTTTGTTTGATTGTTTGCTTTATTTTGTTTTGTTTTGTGGAGGGGTATTGCAGAGGTGAAGGGAGGTTATGGGGAGATTGTGAGATGAGTGAGAGTTGGAGTGAATGATATGAAACTTCCAAAGAATCAATAAGGAAGTTATATTTATTTTTTTAAAAAGCCATAAGTTATAGAGAAATTTTCCCAATGTGGATAATCAGATGCAAACCCTCCTTGTAGACCACATTTATTTTCACATTCAATTGTGTCAATGAATTCACAGGTACAGCAGACCCAAGAGCATTTGGAGCAATTCCTAATTTTTTTACAGAATTTATTATCAAATATATCATGATGAAAATGCCTTTTAGTGTTCTAATTTTAAATTACAAATGAATAGCACATTATTTTGCTCAAAAGGTTTGCTCTTATACATTTTCTATTTTTCACTATTTTATCTTTAGCAATTAGAAACTAAGTATTTTAACAATAACCTGAGATAAAAGACCAAGCATAATGACAATTTAATTCAAGCACTCAGGAGGTAAAAGAAAGGCAGATCTCTGGGAGTTCTAGACTAGCCTGGTAGCAAGTTACAGGACTTGCAGAGCTACATAGTATGACTCTGTCTGCCCCTCCCCTCTCTCTCTCTCTCTCTCTCTATATATATATATATATATATATATATATATATATATGTACATATATACACACAAACACAAGATATATAAGCACATGCACACATATAATATGTATTATATATATGTATGTGCATGTGTATGTGGTTAAATGTAGATATATATATGATGTATATGTATATATGAGAAAGGGATATCCAATAAAAGGTGCTGAGAAAATTAGTTATCCACATGCATAAAAGGATACTACATCTATATCTTCTAAAAATAATCAAAATAAACAAGTAGATGTCATAAATGGGAAAGTACAACATCATCATCATTGTGCTCATTATCACCATAAATTAAAAATAGAAATGGAACTATCATATGATTCAGCAATCCTACTACTGACAATATTTCCAAACGAAATGGACTTGTGTGCCAAGGAGCCACCTGCACTCTTGTTTATTTCAGCAATACTCCCAATAGCCAAGAAATGAAATTAATGGGCTGTCAGCTGAAAAATGGATCCTGGCATGGTGGTCCACGCACATAATCCACACATTTAGGAGACAGGAGGATTGTTGCAAATCCAAGGTCAGCCTGTGCCAGTGAGTTGCAGGCCAACCTGGAGACTCTCTCTCAAAAATGAGACAAACTGAAACAAGCCTGAATAATAGATAAATAATGTGTGTTTACCTTACTGAAACTGTCCAGACTCCTCAAAAAGATAAAATTCTAACATTTGTGAAAATATGGGTGTAATTGTAAATATTCATCATAACTAAAATAAGACAGACACAGAAAGAACAGAAATGCATAATCTCACTCATGTAAAACACTATAAAGAAGATTTGATAGACATTGAGAGTAGAATAGTGTCAACCACAACCTAGAAAGACTAACAGCATGAATGTTAAGGAAATATTGATGGGTTTAAAATAAAGATGCATAGGAATAAGTCATTTTGGTGAACTATTGCACAGTAAGATGACTGGTGAAGGTAATAGAAGTATATTATGCATTACAGAAAGCCTTCAAAATATTTATCATTCTTTTACTATGCTATGAAGAACATATGTTTGGGAAGACACTTAATTTTAACCTGTATGAACATTACACAATTTATACCAGTATTAAAGTTCATGCTTCACTATAAATCTGAATAATTATAATGTGTCAAATAAAAATATATTCAAAATTGATCCTTAATTTAAGACATTTACATATTACTAATTTATCATTTATTAAATAATCATGATGTATTGTGTATCAGAAGTTTTTCTTCTCTGTGTCACACTTCACATTTGCATATGTTTAGCCATCCTATGAAATATATTCTATATACACCCCAAGCTCAATAAAATACAATTTAGAGTCCAAGTGTAATAATCTGAAAGATCTCTGAATTCATATCAAACTGTTTTACTCTGCAGATTATAGTCATTCTGCTAGTTTGTGTAATCAAATCTTAATTGAAATAATACAACTAAGATATCTCTTAATGTGAGTCATAACTATTTAAAAACACATACAATCTAGGCCCCCTTTAATACCTATAAAATCTGAACCAAGTGTTAAATGTTAATAAATATACACACATACCAAAAACAAAAGCACACAAGCACATTAACACACACATACAAATGCATGCATTGCTAAAATACTTCCAAAGTTGAGACTATAGTTTTAAGTCTGTACAATCATTAAATTAACATTATTAGAGAGAAGACAATAAAACTGCATTACTGGAACCCAGGATAATTGCAATGATGGTAATAGGCATAATACCTCATTCATACCCATTCATGTGTGCTGCAGAGGGGTTTATAGTTTGAAATGATTCTTACTTAATACAGTTTTTCTTTTCACCAGCCTACATGTGTCTTAACATGTCAACAATCCCATCAGAAATTATCCTCATGTACTAGCTCAGAACATGTACATGCTGGCTGATCTTCAGATATGTCTAGCCACTGATTCCTCCATAATCTGCTTCAACAGCACGGAGTAGGAGGAATGCTCCCTGGTTTTGAGTTACTGATTCTCTTCTAGTCCCTCCATTCCCTCCACTATTTTGGGGCCATTTACCATAAATTTTGGTCAACGCTTCAACCTGAGGCTCTAGAAAAATTTGTCATTTAGTAACAAAAACTTGTCAATAACAGGAACTCTGTGAGAATCAAGACACACCAAAGTGCTCTGGTTTTGTACCTCCCTGTCCACACCTTGCTTCAGCATGTTCTTACTTGATTCTCTATACCCTCATGTAATTTACCATTTTTAATCATCCTCATGTTGGTGAGTATTGTTGCCTGGTAGGTGCTCTGGGAGAGCTCTAGTTCTTGTAACACTGGATATAGATGCCTGAATTGCAGTGGAAACTGACACAGCTCATAGAAAAGATATATTTCCAGAGAGCATAGAGGCTAAAGCGTGGTGTGTGGGGGTGGGTGTTTAAAACTCATTGACCACGCTGTACAAAGGATGTCCCATTTCACAAGAGACAATAGCATAGCATAGGCTTTCTCACACATGCTATTGTATGTATGTTTATTATAATGAATACTGCTCACCTTCAAATACTCTCGATGACCTCTGTGCCTATGCCAGTGGTTTCAGTTCATTCTACCACATCTCAGCCTGCAGGCTTCCAGCTTTACTTTTTGGTAGTAACATTTTTGTCTCATATGTAAATTTTCATTCTTTATGTAAGGCCTTCTAAATTGCATTATCTGCTCTACTTTCCTGACTCAATCCTATACATGTTTAACACAACAGCTCTCTAAAAGCTATGATACAATTCTATCACATTTACTTATAGTTTATGCATAGGTTGATTTAATCACATCACAAGCTCATACAGCAAAGCAAGAATATTGGAATTCAATAGACAAAGGGAAAAAGAAAAACAGAGAGAGACTGCTACCAGTCTATCTGTCAATCTTGTTAACAAGATACCATACTCTGATTTTCCAGTTGACTTCCTTCTCAATGGATTTGCTACTGATGGGTATAATGCTCCTCACCCCTCTGGGACCTAGCCTGAGTATTCTTCAGCTCCATCTTCAGATTTTAAACTATCTTAAATTTAATGTGCTTAAAACCAAAATTACAAACAGAACATAGTATATGAACCACTCAACTGTTTTATCCTAACCATATATCAGCAATCTATAAATATCTCTAAACCAGGAATTAGCAATGGAGACATAAATCCACTGGTTCATAGCCCCAAATCCTATTTTCCAATTATATTTTTCTATATAAAAGGTCAAGATTTGTTCATTGATTCCTAAAAAATACTTGAAATGTGTGAATGTTGACATTTTCTCTCTTATTTCTTAAAGGCAAAATGGTGCCAAACAGAAATTAAGAAGTCATTTTTGCTCAGTCTAATTTTCACTTTTGCTTTGTGGTATTAATTTTTAAATTATAATTATATTTGGTATTATACCTCAGGCAGAATTTTGAGTAATTATGAGTAGTCTCTTATTGTTTAAACCAATGAAGGTATGAAGCACTGATAATGTTCTGGAGTTACAATGAGTAGCAAAATGTATACACATGTGCAGTTTGAATTCAGGAAAGAATTTATCTTCATATTTTCATCATTCCTACACAACCCAGCACTAAACTAAGTAAGTAATAGAACATTGCTCAATTCAGATCATGTCTGACTGACTCATGAAAGTAGCTGTGTTATACAAGCTATTTACCAAAATATAAAAAATATTCAGTTATCTGCATTTCTTTTCAAATCAGTTCTATTATGTCTACCTATATAAGTACAGATAAAATCTTAATCATTAGTCAGAAATGAAAAAAATGAGTATTTGAATTAATTTATAAGCTCTGTACATTTTCCTTTTTCTTTAATTTTTTCTTCTTTTTTGTTTATTAGTTTTTTGATTGAAAGGGTTATTCGGTATAGCTCTGGCTATCCTGGGATTGACTCCGTAGACCAGGCTAGCTTTAAACTCAGTGATTCTCAAGCTTCTGACTCCCAAGTGCTGAGATTAAGGCCTGTATACAACAATTACCCAGAGCTCTCTCTGTGTTTTTCCTCTTTCAGACCTTGATTAATATAAGACTATAGCGGCAGTGTTTTACTCTTGTTTCCCAATGTGCTCAGTGATCACCAGTCATGGAGCTCACCATTTACAACCAGGCCTTTTGTAATGCACATTTAGTTTTGATATTGTTCGGTATGGTAATGTTTACATAAGCATTTTTTTTTCTTATTCTTCAATCTTTTCAGTCTCTACTTTTCAGTTTGGGGCCTTTGGTTTCTAAGTTGTGTCACAGACTTGATCTATGGGTCTAGATTAAGTCATGTAGACATCTAGATCAAGTCCATCCTGTGTTGTTCAGAATGAAGTTATGCTCATAGTAGGCACCCTGACTTTAATGATTCAACTGACAATTTTCTTAACATCTTCACACCCCAGGAGTCATTTCCATATATACAGATGTAGCATTTTTTTAGAAGGACTTGAAAATTGGTGTAGGTATGATTTCTACTGTATAATTAGAATAGTGAAAAATCCCAATGAAAGCTTTATAAATTAAAGACCAAAGAAATCCTCTTTAAACAAATAAAGAGACATAAGATTGCTTGCTCTACAGGATTAATAGCCAGTGGCTCAGTTACAGAATCAATGAGCAAATTCAATACTAAAAAAAATAAAATCATACTCTTTGACCTTCCGCATACTTACATTTAAATTCTTTCTGTACAGCATATATCCTGAGAGAGTTTAGAAAAGTTGTTTAAATTTGTTGTGCCTCATGTTTTCTCTTCTGTGAAATGGATTAAGATGTTCTTCTTCAATTAATTTAATCTATTTAAAAATATAAACTCAATGCTTACTATGAGCTATATGAACGAAAAATTAACTACCTTGCTTTGATTTTCATAAATCTCTTGTTAAAAATGTTTTTTCCCCTTGCCTGAGCTTTGTGCAGGCAGGGATGTGTTTAATGAGAATGCCCCTGCTGGGGAGGAGATAAAGAGATGGGGAGAAGAGAGAGTTACTGGGAGGGGCAGGAGGGAGTTTGAACAAGGGGATACATGGATAAAAAATGAGACTTTATTCATAATAAAAAAAGAAAAAGACTCACATACCAAGTATAGAATTTCCCTTCACTTCCTAAAATTTAAATATTGTTCCCATGGGCAGCCATCATATATTTGTTTATTGCTTAGCAGTGTACTAACTTAAAAGGAAATATTCATGAACAGAAATTTACTCTGCTGTGGCAGTAATCAGGATGCTGCACCATTGCTGGGTAATGAGTACATGCTTTGCCCTTAGATCTACCTGTGCCACAATGCCTCTTTGTGGTTCAGGAGCATAAAGGGCATTATTATTGTTGATTCATATTGCATTTGCGCTATACCAAAAATTTATCATGCCTCCTATCATTTTCTGAAGACTATCTCACTCTCTGTATAGCTGCATTGGACCATTTTGTGCATTTTTTTACGACTTAAGTCTTGGTAGTACCCTCTCCTTGTCTTACTTCCATAGCCACTAGATCTTTTATTGAAATTATTTTCTTATGCTTCCTTGTGCAGGCAATATTATCCAAGTTTGTACCAGTCACCCATAAAAATGTGTTATTATAATTTGGAGTATTCATAAAAATATTAAATAAAAATAAAATTTAAAATTCCAAATTGGAAGTATCCATTTGATTCCCAAGGACTCAGTTATTTGTATGCATTATGTTACATGCTTAAGATTATAGAGCCAATGTAAATATATTTAACAATCCATACTCAAGATTATTGGAATGTATTATATTATATTATATTATATTATATTATATTATATATCAGGTTTAGTGTCTTTTAAGAGTATTGATTTACAGTTTTGAGGGTTTATTTATTTATTTTTTTTGGTCTATATAATGAAAATTTTCTATTATCAAACAGTAAGTGTAGGCTTAAAGAAAACATCCCAAAAGATTGTTTTCCCTTTTGGATCAGGATATTGACTTTTAATAACTTTTCTATTGGTACTTCTCTGAGGACATTTTAACCAAACTGGGTTTCAGTGCAATTTATGTGTGAGTCTGGATTCAGTGTAGGTAGTAAAATGATTTGTCTTTGATAAATTACAGTTAACTCTAAATATTCCAGATATAAAGTACATTGTCTGAAATATCAGAAAAGTAATCTCCACTGTCAGCTTTCCTCGGGGCCTTGCAGGAAGCAATGGGAAGGTGAAGAGAGCATGTTCCCAGTTCCAATCTGTGCAACATTACCTGTCTCCTGAGAGCAGCTTCAGTCAGCCTCTATAAAGGGAAATTCCACAAATGGATGTGGGAAATGACTTCAAAGCCACTGACTTCACACTATCATTTTTGCAGATGGAGGGAAGGCCTCAGAGAGATTAATGTGGAAGATGAAGGTCCCTCAGCTGAGACATTGTCTACTACACATTACCACTACAGACACTACCAACTCTTTAAAATTAGTTTGTATCTCTTAACCTAAGGCAGAAACTTCCTTTTTGTTTAGAATGGAATTACATTATGCTAAATGTACTTAAAACTTGTTGAAATAACAATATTTTAACATTATAGAACTGGAAATCATTTTATTTTATAAAAGTGAGGCTCTGCTTCACATATAGTTTTAACAATGTTTATTTCTTAGTTGATATTAGAATACATTATTCATAAATGCAGGCTTTTCTATATATCATTCAACATATATTTCTTAAATTATATGATGTTCTTTAGGAAAATAACATATTGCTGTTTGATTTACATTTATTTTATGTTACAGAAATGTCATTAGACAAAATTTTATTTGAGTTTTTAAAGCAGTTCAGACAACTCATCTAATCAACCAAGCATTTTTTCAATTGTTAACAAAGATTCAGTGTAATGATTTTTAAAGAGGTTTCACACAGGAGACTTGAGGGTTGAAGACAAAGAGGACAGAGGCCTGGCATGAAAAATTGACAATGACAAACAAAGTTGATTTTTCTACAAATACAGAAGTTACAAACAACGGACCGTGGATGTTTACAAGTCCTCAAGCTTGTGAAACAATTGGGAAAGGTGAAGAATCCTGAAAGGTGGGTCACTCACTGCTGTACTAATTCTTTTTTAATGACAGATCCTCTTCATCTAAGACAGAAGCATCACAGCACCCAGGTTAACACCAGGTTAACACACACACACACACACACACACACACACACACACACGCAATCTCAATGTTGTATTAAAAAAAAGATACAAACACTGCAGTATTTAGTTTTCCTTCTCCTTGGTATTTCTCTTCCTTGCTGATAGATACTTAGCAAAAATCTATGTGGATACACAGAGCCTTCGAGGTAATAATAAGCATAGGAATTAATGATGTTCAAAGCAGATTTTAAAACAATTGATATTAAGCAAAAGTATAACTCCTTGAAAGTAAGATATCTATAAACTAGAGCTGAATAAATCCTACTAATTAAAGTCCCTAATCACCAAAACAGGCTCAATTCTTTGAGTCTAGCATAACTAATGTTTTCACTTGCTGATCAAGCACTGTTGCTTCAACAAGAGAACCATTGTTGAGCTTAAATAATTCCCTTTGCATTCAGTGCAGGATACCATACCTCAATTTGAATATCAATCAATTAGTAATTTGAATATGATTTATATTTAAACATAATAAAAATCCAGAATAAAATTACATACAACAATATAGTTTAGCAACATATCACAACTATACTATATTAATTTTAGTCTATCTCTTAAAAAGGACCTTGAGAATACTTTGTAAATTGGACAAGACAAATATACAGTGGGGTAAAAGAAAATTAAACAATGCACTTTAGTTTAGTTTAGTTTCAATGTAGCTCCTACCATAAAGGGACCTTCATTCTAGATTGAAAAACAGATTACTCATTTTAGATTTATTCAGCTAGAGAAATGCATTAGAAAATGTTTATAAAGAGACTGAAAAGCATAAAATTACTTTGGAAATTTTTAAACAAACTAAAGAATTCAAAAGTGAAGCACTATATGTTTATAATTATATATCACATCAAATGTCTAATTTTATGTGGTACAAAATTGTGTTGATAAATGTGGATAGTGTTAGTAATATTATGCAATTTTGTCATGTATTATATGTCATATAATATAAAGCAATAATAAGCTCATGATCAGGAAACTATCACAGCTCATTCTCAGCTACAGCATATGCTTTAATTCCTGTTCAATCAGTTTTTGGTTTGAAATTGTACTTTTGCTTATATATTTAACCAATTTAAATACTCAGCCTATTTAAAGAATTTATGTATGTCTTAAGCGCTTCAAGTAAGTAATGTACATGGTAACATACAGCAACAAAGCTCTAACTTGGATCTGTAACCAAAGTAACATTTCAAAATTTCTGCAAATATGATTAATAAAGTAGTTATGGGAAAGAGAACTACATCACCACAAGAGAATATAGAGTTGAAAATTTCAAACCTTGTTTCAAAAGATAGTTTTGAACAGAGTACACAATTTCTAATTTTGTCACTTAGTGACAGAATCTGTCCAGAAGTACCAAATAAAATCTCGTCTCTTACATGCTGTTACAACACTTTCAGTTCCTGAGTGGAGCTCATTTTGTACATCTGTATCCTAAAACAAACAATATCTGTGAGAAAGAAATGCATGGGAAGAAATACAGAGCTGTTATTTGTCCAAACACTAAATCTAGGAGAAACAAACTAAGCTTCTTTGAGTTTCTCTCAATATCTTTCTTTATCAGATAGGGATATTTGGCCTGAGTTTTATAAAACATGGTTGCCTGGGTGCAACATAAAATTTGGGAAACTATGGAAGGAGAATGGCAAAGATCAGCTTGGACTCATAGCAAAAAACATTTTTGAAAGAAAAAAGAAGAAAGAATTAAAATAATCACAAAGATGATAGATAGCTAAATTACAGATTAGCCATATAATGATAGATGAGAGGTGATGTATAAAGGATAGATAGATAGACAGACTGACAGACAGACAGACAGATAGATCATTGGATGGATGGATAGATGGATGGATAGAGAGAAATTATAGATAGATATTGGAAGTATAAAGAGGTAATAGATTAGATAGATAGATAGATAGATAGATAGATAGATAGATAGATAGATCATTGGATGCATGGATGAGTGGGTGGGTGGGTAAATGGATGGGTGGATGGAGGAATGGAAGGATAGGTATATAGATAAATAGATTATAGATAGACATTGGAAGTATAAAAAGAAGGCAGAAAGATAGGTAGATAGATGGATGGATGGATAGATAGATAGATGATAGATCATCGAATGGATGGATGGATAAATAGATAAATAAATTATAGGTAGATATTGGAAGTATAAAGAGATGATAGGCAGACAGACATACACACATACAGACAGACAGATAGATAGATAGATAAATCATTGGATGGAAGAAGGCTGGGTGGATGGACGGGTGGGAAGTTGTGTGGGTGGATGGATGGACTGAGGGATGGATAGATAGATATGTAGATAAATAGGTTATAGATAGACATTGGACCTATAAAGAGAAAGTAGGTAGGTAGGTAAATAGATAGATGATAGTTACTTGGAATAATAGAGAGATAGACACTTGGAAGGGTAAGTGTCCTTATATATATACATATATATATACATGATACATAGGTAGACTGAGGATAATAGATGATCTTTAGATAGTGGATAATAGATGATAGATAAATGATGATAAAGATGTATGCAAATAGGAGATAAATGATGATAGATAGGCAGACAGATGATAAACAATGATAGATTGATAGATGATGAAGAGATAGATAAAAGATAGATACATATGGCTTAACCTTTCACTTAATAATTGATTTATTCATGCTCTTTAGGTAAGTCAATATGCCCACTTCTCAACTGAACTTAAAAAGCAATCTTTATTTTAAAAAAATAAATTACAAAACTCTTCTAAATGTCCTGTTATTGTCTTATAAGTGAATCTTACCCATTTAATGTAAGTATTCTAAACTTTAGACACATTTACATATATACATATATGTTTGTATGTATTTTAAAGTCTCAGTGTTCATTCATGCACATCTAGAGAACTAGATTGTAATTAATTTTGTGCAAATGACTTTGGGGAAATTGTTAAAATTTGTATTATTAAGTCTTCCACAACCACACTCACAAACTGTGTTGTGCCATTTTAGCAAGACTTACCAAAATCTAAACTACCTGGTAAGTTTGCATAATTTATTCAGTTGGAAAGTTCACATCTCTAGTTTGAATATAATGCAAAACTTATTGAGAACATATTCTCATGTGATAGTGTGCAAAATATTAAGAGGTGCCATAACTTATAGATGAATATTTGCCAATTATATTAATGAGAATCCTGAAACTTCAGCCCATTTCCTGAGGTATTTTTCTTCATATTATAAGTATGTCTTTCTTTTTTTTTTCAAATAGAGAATAATTATTTGATTTTTTTATTTGTTTGAATAATGTCTCATTTTTTCCCATGTATCCCCTTGTTCAAACTCCCTCCCCGCTCCTGCCCCTCCCAGACATTCTCTCTTCTCCCTACTTTCTTATATCCTTCCCAGCAAGGGCAGGAGGATATTGCAAGGTGCCAAGGTGGCTTAGTTCAGCATTCACTTCAGGCAGATTCGCTTTCCTCACCCCAACATCAAGACTGGGTCAGGTGTTCCTCTGGAGGGAATGGGCTCCAAAGTTCCAGTCCAAGGTGCTACGAATCCAAAGCTGTTCAGTGGTTGTGGCTTGCAGCTTGGGTGTGCTATGCTTTTTATTTTAAGTCCACTAATGAGTGAGTACATCCCCTGCTTATCTTTCTGGGTTTGTAATGCCTTGCTCAGGAGGATATTCTACAAATCCATCAATTTGCCTGAGAATTTTAGGATATCATTTTCTTACTGTTGAGTAGTTCTCCATTGTGTAGATGTACTGTAGTTTGTTTTTTTTTTCTTCTTTATTTATTTTGTATTTATCAAAAAAACAGTAAAATGAATTTAAAATGCTGAAAAGTTAACAATAACTATAAAGAAGATAAAAATCATAAGCATGACTTTTCAAGGGTGATAATGCAAATAAGATTGCTACACATATATTTACTTTGTGTTCAGCTTTCCCTCTGAATTTATTTTTCCATCCCTGTATATCCTTATTCAAGGTCCCTTCC
Organism: Sigmodon hispidus; assembly: GCA_004025045.1. Classification (NCBI taxonomy): domain Eukaryota; kingdom Metazoa; phylum Chordata; class Mammalia; order Rodentia; family Cricetidae; genus Sigmodon; species Sigmodon hispidus. The sequence goes on from PVIH01020615.1 coordinate 30,645, forward strand.
CCCTGCCACCACATCAGGTCATTTTTTCTTCTCCACAACTCCCCATCCCCTCCCTGGGCAGGGAGCAGACAGTCCTATGGTCCCACTGACCCAATAATGCTTGGATCAGTCTCCACTCCTGGCCAAATCCAGTTTTGTTCCCCCTCCCTCAAGAGTGAGTCAGGTGTTCCTATAGTTTGAGTGGGGTAGAAGGGTTAGTCCAGGGTGTTTCTGATCCCAAGCTGTTCAGTGGTTGTGGTTTGCAGCTTGGGCATGATTAGCTTTTTTTCTTGTTTGTTTGTTTAGAGACCACTAATGAGTGAGTACATCCCCTGCTTATCTTTCTGAGATTGTGATACCTCGCTCAGGAGGATATTCTCTAAATCCATCCATTTGCCTGCGAATTTTAGGATATCATTTTTTCTTACTGCTGAGTAGTATTCCATTGTGTAGATGTACCACAGTTTGTTAATCCATTCTTCAGTTGAGGGACATCTAGGTTGTTTCCAGGTTCTTACTATTACAAATAATGCTGCTATGAACATAGTTAAGCTAATACCTTTAGAGTGTGAATGTATCTCTTTAGGGTATACACCCAGAAGTGCTATTGCTGGGTCCTTGGGGAGATTGATTCTCAATTTTCTGAGAAACCGCCATATTGCATTGCAAAGTGGCTGAACAAGCTTACACTCCCACCAACAATGGAGGAGTGTTCCCCTTGCTCCGCATCCTCTCCAAAATAGGCTGTCATCTGTGCCAATGTTTTAGCCAATCTAACAGGTGTTAGGTGTTATCTCAAAGTTGTTTTGATTTGCATTTCTCTGATGGCTAAAGATGAAGAGCGCTTTTTCAGGTGCCTTTCAGCCATTCGTAGTTCCTCTGCTGAGAATTCCGTTTTTAGATCTGTACCCCATTTTTTGATTGGGCTATTCAAGGTTTTGGGCTCTAAATTCTTGGGCTCCTTATATATCTTAGAGATCAGTCCTCTATCACTTGTAGGGTTGGTGAAAATCTTTTCCCATTCTGTAGGCAGGCGTTTTGCCCTATTGACAGTGTCCTTGGCTTTGCAGAAGCTTCCTAGCTTCAGGAGATCCCACTTATTGATTGTTGGTCTTAGTGTCTGTGCCACTGGTGTTATATTTAGGAAGTGGTCGCCTGTGCCAATTTGTAGAAGTGTATTTCCCACTTTCTTTTCTATCAAGTTCAAAGTGGTTGGGTTTAAGTTGAGGTCTTTGATCCAC
>PVIH01020616.1:0-31862 GCA_004025045.1 Sigmodon hispidus
TATCCTAAAATTCTCATCCATTGCTTTAAGTTTCTCATCAACCTGAGCCCTGTACTCCTCTCTAACAAAATCTTCACCCATTGTTTGAAATTTCTGATCTAATTTTCTAAAATTCTCATCAATGTGAGCTCTAAATTCCTCTGTGATCAAAGTAGACCTCTCTTCCATGGATACAATGAGTTTTTGGAATGTCTTAATATGTTCATCCATGTCAGACAGCTTAGTGTCGTACTCTCTAAGCTGAAATCCCTTAAAATAATTTGGTAAGAAATATATTATCACAAGTAAAAGCAAAAGAACCCCTGGATGGAGATAACCCCCAAATGTGTAATCCTGGAAATAATCCTCTATCACCATTGTGAAAAAGTGAGTAAAATTGTGAACATTTCTCTGATCAGACATTTTAGAGGAAAGAAAAAATTTTTTGTCTTACCCAGATGTAAGGAGAACTTACGGTCAGCAGGTGTCGTAGTGCAGCAGCAATGGTGCTTGAACCGGGGTGGTGAGTAAGCCCCCACAAATCCTACCAGGCATGCACTCTCAGAACTGAGTCTCAGTAGCTCTTCTGCACGCAGATTCCCTCCTGGCTGCTGTGCCGAATACGGTGTAGGTGGGCGCCGAATCCGGCGGGGGTCCGCTGCGCGCGGGCGCGGAATTCAGGGGGTTCGGGGAATTTGCCCTGCGTTGGGCCTCCAAATATCGCGGAATAAACCCGTCACCAATTGATATGTTTCAACTAAGATTTATTTTGTTATAAAAGAGCAAAAGAGAGTTTAGTCACGCGCCGAATCCGCTGCCGTACGTAGCTGTCGCGCGCGCACGCGCGCGCGCGCGCGCTGGGCCGGAAATCCCGCCTCTCTTTCCACCCGCAGCTGCTGCGCGCGCTGCCCCGGAAACCTCTTCTTACGCTGCCGCGGCGCGCGCTGCCCCAAAAAGCAATGTCTCTCTAATACAATCAGGGATTCCTGCTACAATTGTCAAATTAAGAGAGACAGGAATCCCAAACCATGAAATGTCAGTGACCTTCTGAGCTTTTTTATTACCTGTGAGATATGCCTTTGCCCAAACAGAAAATGTTTCCACAAAGACTAAAATATATTTGGCCTCTCTTACAGTGAGCATTGGGGGAAGTCTAACTGCCAACTTGTTCCTGGAATGGGACCCCTGGTCTAGTGGGTAGGAAAGGAGTTGCTACAGAATTTGGAATTAGGGTCCAACTTTTGACAAATTGCACAAGAGGCAGTGATAGATTTTAAAAATTACAGATCTTCAGAAGTAGGTTGAAAATGAGCCTTAACAAAGTGGACTTAGACCTGACTGTTAGGGTGAAAGAGTTGGTACAGGTAGGACAGAATTTCTCTAGTACTGTGTGACTGCAGTGACTGAGTGGGTTGTAGTGGGTGGAGTCCCTGGGGTGTAGATGATGAGACTGTAACAGTGCCTTGAAGGGCTACAATAGAAAAGAAAAACATACTTAGAATCTGTATGGACATTTGGAGACTGTCTCTCTACCAGCTGGAAGGCTCTTGTGAGTGTTACCAATTCAGCCTGTTGGTTTATGGTCTGCGGAGGCAATGCACCAGCCCCCACAATCTCCACATCAGATCCTATAGAATAGCCCACTTTTGGGGCTCCTTCGTGCAGAAATGAACTGCCATCTGTATATCATGTATAAGTGGCCTGAGGCAATGCACACTCCTATATGGGGGGGGAGCAGTAGCTCTTCTTACATTTCCATACAAGAAAGGAAGATGGTATGTTTCTTACTAGGACAGGAAAGGAGATTGGCAATATTCAGCAGAGGGCAGGGCTAAAAGGTGAGTGTAGGGTCTTCAACTGATGGCACTTGGAGAAAAAGGACGTGGGAAGGGGGTAAGGTTTGTAAGCCCTTATGGGTAAGAAAGTGGGATAGGTTATGGTGGGAAAGGATAGTGATATGTGACCCAAAGTTTAATTTCTTTGACTTTCAGATGAGGAGCATGTATGCATGGTGCTCATCCCTGAGTGGTGAGATCTAATTTTTTTGGAAGATATGCTACTGGATGTGTCCTAGCTGGTGACCCAAAACACCAAGGCCAAAGCCTTCTTTTCCTGTCACATAAAGGGAGAAGGTTCAGGTTAGATCTGGAAAGTGATGAGCTGAAGCTTAGAGAAGGGCTTGCTGGAGTTTTTGAAAGGGTTTTACAACAGAGTTGTGAAGGGGTTTCCGTGGGAACCTTAGCGCTGCCTTGTATAAGGGAAGAGCTAGGAGGGAGAAGAAGGGTATTTATGATCTTAGGAAGCCAGCTATTCCCAGAAATGATTTAATCATTCCTTTGTGGTAGAGGCTATCAGTGATTGAATTAGCTGCTTTCTATGTACAGTAATAGCTTTGTGGGTTGGAGTAATAGTCAGACCTAAATAGGTGACCTGGGGGATAGACAACTGATCTTTGGAGGGTGAGACCCTATAGCCCCTGCTAGACAAAAAGTTTAAGGGGGTGAGGTGTTAGTTTGGCTGTCCTGCAGTGAGGGGCTACATATGAAAATGTCATACACATATTATATAAATTTTGATTTAGGGAGGGACAGAGAGCATATATCAGAAGCTAGTGCATTACCAAATAGATGTGGCTTTCTCTAAATCCTTGCAGTAATACAGTCCAAGTTAGCTGTGTAGACAGGTGAGTATCAGGGTCAGTCTAGGTGAAAGCAAAGATAAATTGAGACTGGATGCTAAAGTGGTATAGAAAAGAAGGCATCTTTTAGGTTGAGCCTGGATTCAGGTGAATGTGATCACTAAATAAAATGAAAGCTCCCACTCTGGCTAAAAAAATATCTTCCCATTAGGACTACTGGGAAGGTTGGCATGACTAGAAATGAATAAGTGGCACGATTGATGAGGTCACATGTTCTTACCTCCCACCCTGACAGTGGTAAAACTTGATAGAGAAGTTGGCACCCAGTACTCCTGCAAAACCAAGAATGTGAATCTGATATTTATCAGGAAAGATACATACGGCCCTGATACCTCTATATTTACCCGGGGCTCCCTTTATGCGGGGCTAAGAGAGTGAGGGCCCTTTCACTTATCTGCAGGGAGGTCCAGGAGGTTACTCAACTGGTCTGAGCACACTGTCTTTTCACCTTTTGATGTGTGGGAGCAATTGCCTAGCCAGTGGTTTTTATAATACCTAGGGCACTGCTTGGATGGCCTCCTAGAAACAAGGCATGAGTGAGACCAATGGCCGAGCTGGCTACACGGAAAGCATGCACTATGATTCCTTTGTCTGCTTGCAGTGGAAGATGGTGAAGGGGCTGGGTGGATGGCCTTTGCCAGCAGGAGGTATTTCTCCTGGCTTGTCCTTTCATCTCTGTAGCGATACATCTTAAAAGCCAGTGCCAAGACATCTGCCTGTGGAGTCACTGGGCCCCTCTTGAGAGATCTAAGCTCAGCCTTAAGGTCAGGGTAGCTCTAGGTAAAGAAATGAGTCATAAGAAGCTGCTGTCCCTCAGCAGTCTTGGGATCTAAATTTGTGTATTGTAAGAGCACATTTATAAGGCGTTCCAAAAATTGGGATGAGTTCTCCTGTTTATCTTTAATTACTTTCTGCAATTTCTCAAAATTGACTGGCTTCAGAGCAACTCTACACAGACCCACTAGTAAGCAGGTCACAAAATTATCTCTGGCGAAAACTCCTCTTTGTGTGTTATAGTTCCAGTGTGGGTCCACATTTGCAACAGCCTTGGCTCCTGGAGGGTGTGCTGAATTCATTTGGTGAACCTCATTTGCATGTGTCCTGGCCTGTTCCCAAACTTGCTTATGCTCCTCAGGGAGAAAGTTATTCGTTAGAATAGTATACTCATCGTGAAAGGTGAGATCATAGAATTGAATTATATACTGGAATTCCTTTATAAAAATGGTAGAATTAGAACTTTAAGAGCCCAATTTCTTTGGAAGCTGGGGAAGTTCAAACAGAGGAAATGAAGTATGAACCTTTCCTATCCCATTCCCCTCTGCCACTTCCCATAGGGGCAGAACTGGGTCAGGATCTCTAGAAGCACAAGAGCGGGTGATCGGTAGGAGGAGAGCATTGAAATCTGAATGGGGGGGGGTGTTTGCAGGATCTAGTGAAATTTGAGAATCTTCAGGGTCTGATGGAGTAGCAAAGAGCAAGTGAGCAGGAGAGCAGGATGCCAAGAGACAGAAAGCTTAGAGCTTAGATATGAGAAGGCTTGTATGTAGGGAAACTCTTTCCACCTGCCTGTACTCTGGTAATAGATAGTTCCCGTAAAATATTGTGGTCTAGCATGCCATTAGGTGGCCATTTTAAATTATTATCTAAGGAGTATCTGGGCCATTTCTTAGTACAATAACAGATTGGCTTTGTGGTGTCTATATAAGGCATAAGGCTAAATGGTTTTAGAGTCTCAAGCACACATCCTAAGGGTGGGGATGGAGGAATATTTTTCGCTGGCTTTTTTCTCATTATTGAGTTCTGAAGTGGGTCAAGAACTCACTAAGCCTGAGCCATCGCCCAGCTGAACAATCCCAACGATCTCTTCCATGAGATTAGAGTCTTACCAGGGAGTCACATGATCAACAATCTCTTCTGGGGACAGTAGTTCGAGTTTACGCTGATTGAGGGGGGAACATATCAATCAAAGTTGCTCATACAGGCTGAGACAGGGCAAGTGGAAGATAGTTCCCAGTGGACATGTCAACCAGGACGCCCAGCACCTATGTGTGTTTAGGGCTGGAGGAGCTCATCAAGTCACAGCACCAAATGTTGGTTTTTGCATGTAATTAAAGAGTCTCACCACTGGGCACCATACTAGAGTTTATTAATAGGGAAGCCGGGATATGAGAGAAGCAGAAGAGAAAAAGAAAGAATCTCTCATGAGCATTTTCTTTTAAGAGGGTGGATGGGCCCATGTTTACATAGCCATGCATGGGGGCATAACAACCTCTCTGCTGCCCTGACCCGAGGGACTTCAACACAAGAGACCACCTACGAGAGAGAATGAAGGGAAGGGAGACACAAAGGAAGGCAGCAAGACAAATGGGAGCCTGTTCAAACTACGATTTATTACAATTCTATACATGCTTATATAGCAGAATATGGGGAGGGGGCAATCTTCAAACACCTGCAGGAAGCTGGCCAGGGGAGCAGGATATTGGCAGGGTAAAAAGGTGACTGGTCATGCTTCAGGGGAGAGTTGCTAGGTAACCTAACCATAGAATATTCTTGCTATTCTAGTCTTTAGAGCTACCTTTATGGGAGGACTGCTAAGTAACCTAGCCACAGAATGTTCCTGTTATTCTATTCTTTAGAGTTACTTCTCTGTTACTGAGAAGCAAACCAGAACATCTATTTTACTTTGGGAAAATATCTCTTCTACCTGGGAGAACATCTATTTTATTTGGGAGAATGTCTATTCTACTTGGGAGAACATCATGCTGGCTCAGTGGTTGGTTTCTCAGTCAGTTCCCATGGGAGCCTTTAGCTAGAGGCCTAGAGGTTCAAGCCAGGGTCTTGGTCCCTGACACTCTGCTCCGTCCCAGGTGAATGCCAGCACATGTGATATCATATTGATTTGCTGGGGGGGGGAGGTCTGTGAAAGGGTGTAATATAAGCATTCCCAATAGGCCTTGCAGCATCAATTACTTCAAAGAGGATAATGAACATCGAAGAATCTCATTACTGAGTTTTCTTACAATATGAAAAAGGTTAGTCATTTGGTCAAGAAACTGCCCTAGTCTGGTTTGGGAAGAGGAAACAGAAAAGATCTTCTGAGTAAATTGGGATTATAATGGGTAGTGACCAAGGAGATTTGGGAACAAATCATGAGACTAGGAGATGGTTGAGAGAAAGGAACAAGAGAGAGGGAAAGAAGAAATAGATATGCTGAAACATCCACAAACCCAAAAGATGGCCCTGGCTAAGACTTCAAGCAATAGTAGAGAAGGTGCCTAAACAGGACTTCCCCTATAAACAAATGAATGGCCTCCCTAAATGTCACTATAGAGCCTTCATCCAGCAACTAATTGGTGGAAGCAGAAGCAGAGATTCATAGTTAAGCACTGAGTAGAACTCTTTGTCCAGCTAAAGAGAGAGAGACAAAAAGAGAGAAGAGAGTGTATATGAGCAAAGGTATCAGGATCATGAAGGGGAGACTCACAGAGATGGTTGACTTGAGCTATTGAGAGTTCACTGCACCAGAAACAATTACTGAGGAGCCTGCAGGGAAAGGTACTAAACTCTCTAAAAGAATATGACTGTCAAACAGCATGGACAGTTTGTGGAGCCTCTTGTAGTAGAATCAGACCGTATTGCTGTGCATGAACTTGCATATTGGGAGTCCATTCCCTACAAAGAACATCTAACCCAGTCTTAACACTGGAATGAGGGAATTGGACCTACCTTAACTAGATATACCAGACTGAACTGACTCATTTTGGGACTCCTTGCCCTCTTTGAGGAATGAATGGGGGGACAGTGTAGGGAGAGGCTGAGGGAGGACTGGGAGAGACTGGAAAGAGGGAAGGGAGGGCAAGTAGTGGTATATAAGGAAAAAATCTTTTGAAGTTAAAAAAAAGGCTAAAAACGTGTTTATTAGGACACCATTTAGAGTTCTGTGAATTTTTTTTTTTTTTTGGTAATTAAGTTAAAGGTTTGTTGTTAAAGCATGGTGGTAATTGGATGAGGTTATCTAATAATTTTCTATGTGTTTTATCCAGTTATTCAACTTTATTGTTTACAGCTTTTAATGAAATAAAAAATACTCTAATCATTAAAGTATATTTGTGTTGGCAACATTGTCCAGCAGGTAAAAGGGCTTACTAGGCAAACTTGATGATTTATGTATGATTGCAATGTCACATGGAATAACAGAGAGAGAAAAAGCCACAGCAAAGGGACTCAATCATCTTACATACATGCCATGACTCACACATACACATATACACACACACATCACACATGCACACCTAATTGTAAAAAAAAAATTAAAATAAAGCACATACAAAAAAGAAACACACTCTATTGATGCTTCATCTATATGTATTTAATTTGTTACAATTTGGATTCAGCATGAATTGCAATGAGGATCTTTAGCAGTTACTAATAAGAAAGTGAGCTTAGCCATTACTGCCAAAATTGACTTTAATTCCAGTGCAATAGCCATCAATTTTGCCTCCAGAAATGACATCGTGGTATGTGCCAGCAGGGAGACCAGTCTGTAAAGTTGTTGACAAAGCCCTGAAAAAAAGTTTAGAATTTAATTAAAATTCAACCCAGTCAAATACAGAAAGATCTGTTGCCTATAAGACAACTAAATGTCTCAACTATGCACTGTAAAACACCAAGAAGTCAGAGACTCAGTGAGAAAATCTGAACACCTTGTCCAGACGTGAATAAGTTAGAGATTTCTCTATACCAAAGACATCTTTTAAAAATGCAACTAAGTAAACAGTTTGTGGTGGTGTTACCAAACTATGGAAGTCAGAGATTTTAGTGAAGCTCTGTGGCAAGGGCCTCTCATGAGGACCATAGTTCTCTCAAGTGTGTCTCTAGTCCCTTTCCAAGAGACTCAGCCCATGCAGGTTTAAGAGGCAAGGGCACCAGCATTGCTGGGAATTGAACTCAGGACCTCTGGAAGAGCAGCCAGTGCTCTTAACCTCTGAGCCATCCCTCCAGCCCCCGGACTGAAAGCGTGTCTTGAAGGGCAACCCCCACCTTCCACATAGGGAGGGGGAGCCGAGGGCATGGCTTGACATGCACAGCATTCTCCTCTATCTGGATCCTCCTTTTTCTTCCTTTTTTTCTTTTTCTTATCCTTGTCTTTTTATCTGTTCTATGAGTGACAGCAGCTCTTTCACTGAGTCTGTAGACTCAGGAGTTTCTATATCAGCAAGGTTGCGGCACAACTCTCCCCCTTCACTCTGTCCTTCACTGCCTGCCCCCTCTGATCTCTCCTCCTGCAATACCTCCAAGGCGGCCTGGCCACCCTCCACTGCCTTGCTGCAGCACAGATCCTCAAGACAGCCTCCTATCAGCTCCAGGTGACCTCGGCAAATGGAACCACACCCGCCCAGAACCAATCCACAGGCCTTGATCCTCCGTGGAGACAAAAGCAGAAACTCCCTTCCCAAGCAACACATTCCTACAAACTGACTTCAAAGTCAAGACATCTTCAAAGTACTTGCATTTGTTTAACTTAGCAGCCCCAGCAATCAATTGTCTCTCTGCAATTAGCTCACCAAAAGTCAAAAAATTACAAGAAAATGTAATAACCAGAATCCAGTCTCTCTGTTTATCTGCCATCTTTACTTGGCTTTTTTTTAATCTTTATTTCCTTCCCCGTTTAGAGGTTTTGAGAGTCTAAATCTGTTTTATAGAGAATCCCTAATCATTTTCCAACTCAAAGAGCTTTTAAAAGGTCAATGTCACTTTAATTGCTGACTCTGCCCCTCTTGGCCACTTTTCAATATGGCGGAGGAGCCCGCGCTGCTCTGCCACTGCCTGCAACCAGAGCAGGCTCAAGAAATGTAATGAAGCAGCTCCTTAAGAGCCAAAAAAATGGGTGCAACGAAAAAACGCCCATAACTAGTCTAGTAACCTCTTATGTAACCTCTTGCTTATGCTTTCAATTCGCCTGCTGGTGAACCTTTTGTTATCTGCTCTCTCTTTGCCTACAGAGAAGAGCAAAATTTTTACCGCGCTTTACCGCGGATTCCTGCCTTACCCAGGAACTTTTCCACCCGCTTTTTAATGTGAATTCCCACCTTACCTGGGAACTATTTTACCAATGCACTGCCCTAACTGCAGAAAGTTCTGAGCCTTCGATGAGAGTAGAGGTCCCCGTACATGGGCCACCATTTGTCATAAGCCACCTTGACCAGCAAGGAAGACTCAACACCCAGGCTCTTCTTTCAGCAGTTTATTTAGGAACCTTGACTTCTGACTTCTGACTTCTGACAACTGACTTCTGACTACTGACTACTGACTGATGACCCCGGGAAAACCTGCCCGCAGCCTGATAGCCTCTGGGCAGCCAACCCTAGTGCACCACATGGGCACTACCTATAGGTCCAGGTACATGGAAGCAAGCCAGATCCTCAGCCTAGCCATATATGAAATTGTTTGTCACTGAGAGCACTCACCATGTGGAAAGTGGAGGGCAGAAGCCAACACCATCTTTAAGGCGCAGCTGCATGCAGCTCCCTGCAAGTGTGTCCTCTGTTGGATTTAAACTCTGATGAATTTAAAGACTGTTAATAGCACTATTTCTTCAAATGTTATTGAATTGTATAATGCCACAAGTTGGTCTAGAATTAAATATAAGTTAATATTTCTATAGATATATAGTTTGTACTGGAAAACTGACAATAAAAAGTAATTCTGATTAGCTAGTCATGTGTTTTTTCAACAATAAAAGGTATGGACCATTATGGTTGTTTAAAAGAAAATGCTCCTCAGTGAAAGTAGCAATATTACAAGGCATGGCCTTATGGAAATATGTGTAGCCTTGTGGGAGGAAGTATGTCACTGTACCGTTGGTCTTTGAGGTATCATAAATGCTCAAGCCATACTAGTGAGACAAACTACTTCCTATTGCCTGCCAGTCAAGATACAGGAATCTCTATTACCACATCTGTCTGCCTGCCTCCATTTTGTATCATGATAACATTAGACTAAAACTCTAAAAAATTTAAGCCAGCTCTAATTAAATATCTTTTATCCTAGTAGCCACACTCAAGAGGCAGAGGCAGGTGGATCTCTGTGAGATGGAGACCTGCCTGCCTGGTCTACAGAGTGAGTTCCAGGATATTCAGGATTATTTCACAGAGAAACAAGAAAAATGAAGTAAAACAACAACAACAACAACAACAAAATAGTAGTCATGATTGGTCTCTTCTTAGCAATAAAACCCCAAACTAAGACAATGATGTACTTTACATATTTAGTGTTTGTCAGTAAAATACAATTCGTGCTAAAATACTCACCCAACCAAATCAAAAGCTGACTGGATTTAGATGGTGAACCTTCTTCCAAAGATCTTCTTGGAGCTACATTATGTAGATGATAAAATAATTGAAGAAGACTCAGTAAATGAAAGTACAATGACGCAAGTTATAGAAGACAAGCTGAGAAATATCCCAAAGAAAGTCATAGACAAATAAAATTATTTTAAAATATTGAAATATGCATATCAGTAAAGTTTATAAAATCAGTGATATTTATTCAGCACTAGATAGGAAAGTACTCTAGTATTAATACTATACATTGTTTAAATGATTATTATAAGACATATATTTACTCTTTATGTGCTTTGTAAAAATGCCAAAGGACCATATGTGTATGAATATATAACACAACCATTCTAAAAATGTAGTAAAATATCACAAAAGAAAATTATATAAAAAGAACAGAATAATATTACACCGAGCATTATTTTGTCTTCTGTATATTCAGTGTTTATTTTGTGTCTTAAATCCATTGGCAAAAGAATTTTTACATACAAAAAGGGATCTAAGATTATGAGAGTATACATTCTTATTTTTTTAAATTTTTTATAATTCATCTACTATAAAATGAGAGAAAGAAAGTACTAGAGGCTGCATGACACATTCAGTTGTACTTGTAGTTTCCTTTGGGCTAACAGCTCACAAATAACTATACAGAGACTTATTAATTAAGAAAGCTCAGCTTGTTCCTAACTAACTCTTATAACTTGTTAGCCCATTATATTAATCTATATTCTGCCATGTGGCTCATGGCTGTTACCTCTCTGCCCACACATCCTACTTACCCTGTATCTCCTGGCATCTCCACATGCCTCTATTCCTCTTCCTTGTTCTCTGCCTCAAATTCCTACCTATACCTCCTGCCTAGTTATTGAAATTCAACTTTTTATTATATCAATCACAACAATACAACTTACAGTGTACAAATATCCCACAACATACAATCTTTTGTGTTGTAATGCAACATTGTCATCTACAGAGGTCATGCTTGAAAACTGAATAATCAAGTTGTAAATCAAAATTATCACATACACACACACACACACACACACACACACACACACACATACCGCATTCATCTTATAGTGATTTAAACAAGTTAAAGATTTTAGGTTAGTCCATGTGCATTCAGAACTACCCATATATCATATATTTGTTCTATCTTGGACACATGAATTGGACACATGAGTGCTTTATTTTTTTATTTTTATTTTATTATTATGAACAAATAAGTCACACTTTCTATCCTTGTATACTCTTATTCAAGGTTCCTTCCCCCTCCCACCACATCAGGTCATTCTCTCTTCTCCACAACTCCCCATCCCCTCTCTGGGAAGGCAACAGGCAGTCCCTAGGTCCCGCTGTCCCAATATTGCTTAGTTCAGACTCCACTTCTGGCAGATCCAGTTTTCTCCCCCCAACCTCAAGATTGAGTCAGGAGTTCCTCTAGAGGGAGTGGGATCCAAGGTGTTTCTGATCCCAAGCTGTTCAGTGGTTGTGGCTTGCAGCTTGGGCATGATTTGCTTTTTTCTTGTTTGTTTGTTTGTATTTTAATTGATATGCACTTACCAGTAATAATTGTTAAAGAATTAATTGTTAATGAATTCTCTGCCAAAGGCTACTTGGTTGCTGCCATTATCCAACCAGTTTGAGAAAGGCTGACCATTGGCCATGTTTCTTAAGGTATTCATTTACCTAAAAGTATACTACAATGTGAATTACTGGCACACTTAATCTTCAGTCATTTAAATTAAAAGGCTTAAAAAAGAGAGATGGAAAAGAAAAAAATGAATAAAAGTCTAAACAAATTTTTTATTAGACAAAATCTGTAGGAATATTCCTATTTTATTTGATGTCATCAATGTTCACAGACCCAGTTATTGCCACAAGTTGTGTCTGGATTGATGGTCACCTCTTTGGTTACTCCATTGTGGTCTAATCTAGTTATTCACATCCTTAATTATGAAAAGAGTGAAATCACTTGAATGCTTGTACCTACCTGTTTCTTTCCACTATATAAACCTAAATTCAAAATCCATTTTCTAGGGCTGTATCTGCAGCGTATAATTTTAATCTAATTTTCTACAAAACTTTACTGATTCCTTAATTTCAGTGAAAAATAGTGATATTTAAAATATCAGAAACAACTTTGAAGCATCTCATTTTCAGTTCAATAACACTAAAGGCTTTTCAATATGAATGAAATATGAAAATTAGAATCAGAAACATCATCGTTAAAGAACAAGCTCCAGAAACATGAAAAATCCCCAGTATTTTACACTGCACAAATGTGTCTCACATTACCTACAAAAGAGAGAGTTTCTGAGTACTATAAAACTTAAAAAACATCCATCAAATGCTTTTGGTATGACAATTTCTAAGTTAATATTTGTTGTTTTCATACTACTTGCTGGTAAGGTGAGATAACAAAATATACTGACTTTTATTACTAAGCATAAAATGTATAAATGCATATTTTATAATGGCCAAACTTCAAAAATACATCTAAAAAAGAAAAAAATATTCTGAACTTAAAAGATTTTCAAGGGTGTTAAGGCTTTCAGGAAATATTTGAGGGAGTTCAGCTAGAAAGAAAAATGTAAAATTAACATTTTCCAGACTTATAAAGAATTATTTCTAAATCATTTCTGGTGGTTAACAACAATTCCAGCTTATTTTACTAAAATAAGAAAATTTTTCATGACCTTTCATACGTCTATTGGTATTACTTAATTATATTTTGAAATTGTTAAAACTTATAGCCCTAACAAACTCACATACATTGGTTGTAATTTTTGCTATTGGCAAACTCATCAGCAAATTACTATTTTGTGATTCTCAAATGTTTCTACCTATTATATTTTCTTCAGTTACCCCCATTCAGCTTTCCTCTTATTCCACAGAAAAAAAGTAAAATATTTCAATATGATTATATTGAGTGCACCAATGGTAGAAATAATTTAAAATTCAATTCAATGTTAATAGGCATCATTAGATGTAAAATTTTGTGAATGGAGACACTATCAGGCATGCCTGTTTTCATTCTGTTTCTTATTTTTACTTAAATTTTCTTTATTATTAGATACTTTTGCAATAACCTTACTTTGCAAAATATTTCTGAATAAACATGTAATAATGAGTATCATATGCTATAACTTCATTAAAATTAAAAAGAACCCATTTCTTTTCTAGATTAACATCTGCTTTGAACAGCTCCAAAACTTACTTGACCATTCTGGAAGTTTTTTGTTCAGTGGTAACTTGATATTACTTGTGTAAATTCATAAGGATGAGCCAAGATAAATCCAACAGCCATTTTATACATTCTGAAAGTTTCAAATAGTATTAAAACAGAAGTATATAATATAATACTCTCAAGCAAAGCAGGTCACACAACAGCAAAGAATGTTCTCCCACCTAGGATCCCAGAATGTCAGAATGGATGCTCCTCCTACACCATGTCCTTGCTGACTATCATGGCTGTCCACAAACACAAGGGCTCTGTCAGTGGGCACAAGATCCCAACCTTCTGCGAGGTTCCTTCATTAAAAAGCATATTATTATTATTTCACAATCATTAGAGTAACTTTACATTCAGCATTCTGAGTTACCTAAATAAATGACAATTTCATATTAAATCTCTCTTATAGGTGCATATGCATATAAACATACACATCATTTTGTATAATATTATACATGAGAATATTATCTGCATTTAAATATTACAACAAAATATTTTTGATCTTAAAATATTTTTTATTTTATTTTATTTTTTATCATTATTATGAACAAAGAAGTCACACTTTCTATCCTATATATCCTTATTCAAGGTCCTTTCCTCCTCCCAACACATCAGGTCATTCCCTCTTCTCCACAACTCCTCCCCCACTCCCCCCCTCCCCGGCAGGCAGCAGGTGGTCAGAAGGTCCCACTGTCCCAATATTGCTTAGTTCAGTCTCCTCTCCTGGCAGATTCAGTTTTCTCCCCCCAGCATCAAGACTGAGTCAGGTGTTCCTCTACGGGGAGTGGGATCCAAGGAGTCAGTCCAAGATGTTTCTGATCTCAAGCTGTTTAGTGGTTGTGTTTGCAGCTTGGGCATGCTTTGCTTTTTTCTTTGTTTGTCTGTTTGTTTAGAGTCCACTAATGAGTGAGTACATCCCCTGCTTATCTTTCTGGGTATGTGATACCTCACTCAGGATATTTTGGGAATCAATCTCCCCAAGAATCCAGCAATACCACTTCTAGGTGTATACCCTAAAGATGCACAGTCATACTCCAAAGGCATTAGCTCAACTATGTTCATAGTAGCATTATTTGTAATAGTAAGAACCTGGAAACAATCTAGATGTCCCTCAACTGAAGAATGGATTAACAAACTGTGGTACATCTATACAATGGAGTACTACTTAGCAGTAAGGAAAAATGATATCCTAAAATTTGCAGGCAAATGGATAAAATATTTTTTTGAATTTTTTGTTCTGTTATAGTTTTAGGGACTTGAGAAATAAATTGTTCATATAATATAGAATTGAAATCTTCATAATGATTCTGTTCTAATAGAATCTTTCAAAATTTCTAATTAATGCTTTGATATAACATAAGTAAGTTCAATGGTGTAGCCATATTGTAAAGATCACTTATAAATAAAAACATGGTTTTAATAATAATCTAAATTATAGGTAAATATTTCTGGATTCTGATGGTCTCATCATACAAACAGAAAAATATCACATTGGGTTTCCAGGACTGCCTGATGATCAACATCCCAAATGAGAAAGATGATTAATTTAGGGAACAATAAGGCTAACAAATCATCAAAAAAAAACCACAGATGTCCAAATTAAAATGGCTAAAGACATTGACATCAAATGGCAAAAGATTTACGATAGATCAAATGAAGAAATGGTACACGCTTACTTTAAACAGAACACCTTCTTGCCATTCCACTTGCAGATAGCTGTTTCAAGTTTTGCTCCACATTTGAGAAATGACATTTTGTAAACCAGACAAATGAGAAGATTTTATTAAGCATGCAGTATATAATCTAGGGTCATATATCCATCACTAATAAAATTTAGTATTCTTTTATTCCAAAAAGTATTAGTCTTATTCAGAGATAACACACGTTCTGTTTCAAGTTAGTGAAAAGTTCTTTAATATATGTTCCAAATTCTCAAATATTATGATACAAAACAGAAAAATCATAATAAAATCATAATATTTATTGGCTCTAGCCCATTTTTCTGAGTTTGAGTATTATAGGCATTTAAGACAAACTGATGAAGCTTTCTGTGCCACAATAATGTACTGAGAACATTATTTGTATCTCTGTTTTTGGTGAATACTGTAATTTGTTTATATGCTCTCCTGAACTGTCTTTTGAAGTCCATTTCCTATAGAGAGATATCTTGCTCAGCCTTGATACAAGGAGGAGAGGCTTGATTCAGTCTCAACCTGATATGCCAAACTTTGTTGACTCCTCATGGGAGGCCATAGCCTCTTTGAGGAGTAGAAATGGGTAGGAAGGGAGAAAACTGGGTAGTGCATGGAAAGAGAAGAGAAAGGGAGGGAACTGTGGATGGTATGTAAAAAGCATTTTTAATAAAAAATTATTTAAATGCTCTTCTAATATTGACCTGACAGAAAGTGTTATATCAGTGTGTAATAGTGCATTTTCCCCTCTGTCGACCACCATAGAAAATAAGAAATGACCCTGTAATTTGATTTCTTTCAATATTGTGACATAAAGATTTTTGAAAAAGTCAGAATCTGGGTATACAGAAAATCATTAAAAACCTTTTAAATTACAAAAATAATTAAAATAATTATAAATTATAATTTAATAATGTGACAAATACATATTAAAAATGACAGCTGATCAAATGTCTCTTCTAGTGGTAAGACAATTAAAAGTAGTACTTTCGATATTGTCCTGTGACAGAATTCAAAAAAATGCCAAAAGAGCCTCAATCCTACAAAAAAAATAATTCTCAAGGAAGCACCCACAAATTTCCTATCCAGTAAAAACAGTCATCCCTGAAAACATTTATCAACTTAAGCGAGTTATATTTAGGAACATACACACACACACACACACACACACACACACACACACACACACACACACACACTCAAATGTAATCTCAAGGGTTTGCTCATGTATACATCAAGTTCTAAGCAGATATATTAGGACTTTCAGTTTAATGTTTTTATGAGATTTCTGAATGTGCAAAACAGTAGATCTCTGATTCATGAAATATTTCTTCTTTTCTATTTTATTCTTGTTCATAATGAACAAAGTACAATGCCATACTTTGCTCTTATGTACTATGCTTTATTTTGTAATATTTTGCACACTTGCAATCATGTTTTATAATGAGACAAAAAGGAGTGATTTCAGATGGGAAGGAAGGTGGGGAGAAACTGGGAGGAGTAGAGAGAGTACAAACCATAATCAGAATATATTCTGTTAGAAAATAATTCATTTCCAATATAAGCACAAAGTTAATCTCAAACATAAATATAGAACATGTATATTGTTTTAACCTATGAAGAATAAAAGGTCCACTTTATTGAGAGAACCATTTTGAATTTAAGTTTCTCAGTTTTTCCAAAATTTCCTTTATGTCTGCAGGCCACATGTGATAAACAGTATCAAGTCTGAACCCTACTACACTAATATCTATGAGATGCCTTTTATAATCAGCCACCTTGGTATGAACATAATCTTTCTCAAGTGCAATATCCAAAAAACTAGATACATGGCAATTACTGACCTTTTAAAGCAATAAAAAAAGAGAATGATTTATAAAAAGGCATGTCTTATCTAAAAATCTACTTTATCATTAAGTTAATCACCCATTTACAAATTGATATCTTTATATTCCCTTTACTTATGACATGAGAAGTTTTAATGTTAAAATTTGGACACAGACCTTTAAATATTTTCTGTGGTAGATATAGAAAATATCAGATATAATTGATGAAATATTTAGGTAGTTAAATCTCACTCTCCTTCTTATTTCCTGTTTTTTTTCTCCCTCTTCTATTTATCTCCTTAATTGGTTTTTCTCTTTCTCACCTTTTCTCTCTATTTCTTCTTTTTTATTTTATATAGTTCATAGAATCTATACCAGTAACTTTTAAATTCTAAGGTAGTACTCTATTTCAAATTTGAAAATATGATGATTTTTATTTCTAATTATTTTTCAATGTTTTAATATGTATGTGAAAACATGCTTTTAAATTATTCACACAAGAGTATGACACCATTTTATCATTGATCTTGATGTATCCTTACAAAACAATCTAAGAAAAATCAAGGGATTTTTTTTCCATTTCTATTTTTCAAGCCTTCTGTTTTGGTAACCTTGTTTCCTGTGATGTCTGAATGATATGTTAAATGGTTGTCCATAAATTCCTCACATACGTAGATGTCTAGATGCTACTTTATTCTTATCAATAATTCTCTTCTTACCTGATTAGCATCATTGTAGTCATGAATTTCTTCTCCATCACACTTACCATCATTAAAATCCCAAGTAGAGTATGGAACTGATGGTAATTCCCTGTTATTAGCATTGTAGTAACTTCCACAGGTACTGCTTGTTCCTGCACCAAGGCCTGAGCCACACATGTGATTAATAACTGCATCCATGTAAATACGGACCTGGATAAGAAGAAATGATATGCAAACTTCACCTAGACTCATGAATTTAAAATGTTAACACCAAACTCACAACATTTCAAGAAATCTTCAAAATATATCTTCTAGTGCTTTATAGATTTATTTTAGAAAATAGAATTAAGTGAGAAAGGAAACTAATGTAAAATAAGATCAATAGTAGCCCTAATATTTGGGGAAAACTATAGAACATTTAAGTCAAGATGAATAGAAACTACTATTATTACAAGCAAAGTATCAATTTTTGAGGAAGAAAAGTATTGTGATTTTGGAAGGTCATAAGAAAAACTTAGTTTACAACATCAACTCCATGTCTGTAGGCCAGAACATAGATAAATGCCCTTCATTATAGAAGAAAGAAGATACTTACCTTTACAAAAACAATGATGAGAATGAAAATTCGAGAATTACGGGGGAAAGGGAATCATATAAAATGACTAACACCTTATATCTTATGCAACGTCTAACAAAAATATGTTAAGAATTGTTTGTGGTTATTAACTTTGAAAGTTAACTTTAGCTTTATGAGTACTAATCTTTCCAATACAAAATGTACAAAGAATTTAAAAGGTAGAAATAAGATAGAAGTGCATTTTCAATAATAGACAAAATGTAATGTCTTTCTTTTAGAGATTTAAACCTTTGATTTAAACAAAGAACTAGAAACTAAGAGAAATGTTTTCATATATAATAATGTTAAAATGTGACATTATTTACACCAGTGCTGTTGTACCTTGACACCATATCTTGAATTCATCTTCATTTCCAGAACTTGTGCATATTTTGTAACTAATGGATTGGAATCTTTCCCACTAAGGTCTTGATGGGTTATAAACTACAATATTTTCTTTGGGTGGAAAGATCTACAAATAAAACAATTATAATTACTACCAGTTTAAATCTTACTTTGCATAACTAAATTTTATAGAAACCTATCAATGATCTGATGCTACTTCTCAACCTGTGCACATGCATTTCTATAATTAACTGCTATTTGAAAATATGGATAGACATTGCAGAAGTCTACTTATATCCTACAAGGGAGTATTAAGAATTCAGCCCACCAAACTTTATCCTTCAGAAAAATAGAAGAATGAAGTTGTTCTCTAGACTCACTGGTGTTGATTAGAACACTGTTTTATGTGGGCACAGTAAACTTTGCATTTAAATTTTGAACAAATCTTACTGAAGCCCTCCAAATCCCTTAAGATCTAAGTATCACTCACATTTCTTAGCAATATCAACTCAGTGACATTCAAACAGGTGGATAATAGAAGTCTGCCCATACTGAGTTTATGGGTGATACTGATCCCAGAAGAAGCCAATGACAGAAATGAGCAGAGAAAAAGTTCATTTTAGGTTGAATTTGTCAATGTTCTTTCAAGTATCTATTTATATTCTGCAAAGAATACAGTTCACAAAGTCAATGCTTATGAATAAATATTTATGTAATAAGCTTTTTATTTATAATCTAAAACATGTTTGTTGAGGTTGTGTACACAGGTGAAGGTCCTTCAGAAATTCTCATGAAAAATAAACTGAAAGTCATTTCAGGACAAATATTATTTGATTAGTATATTTTATTATTAATATTAATGAAAAAAGTCTTAACTTTGACATACTACTGTAAAGTAAGAAAATATATTTTAAGCAAATATAGCTATAATTATTTTTGTGATGGTTTTTATTATTTTCATACTAAATTGAATTAGAATAATATATTAAGGTATTTATGTTTCTCCTACTCAAATATTAATTATTTAATTATTTGTATTTATTTTTTAGAAATTTTCAAGCATTGTAGAATTCACCTGCAAGCCCAAGAACATAAAAATAAAAAAATTATTCTGAGTGTGATAATCTTAAGCTACAAAGAAAGTCCTTGAATACAAATGAATTTAAAGAGATATTATGTAAGTACTTTTGCATTTGAGAAATAAACATCTTCTGTGCCATTGATTGCTTATGAAATGCATAGAAAATTGCAATATTTTGCCCTTAGTCAAATACCTTTAAAATGGCTACAATATAAAAGTAACAACTTCACAATCTTCATCCTTCTCAATACTAGTAAAAAGTCTATGAAAGAATATGATAGGACAGATAGAAAACCTTTCCCATCCCTGAATAAGTGTTAAGACTCAGTAATGGTAATATATACATCAGTTAAAGAAAAAACTAAAACCAAAAATGTCATAACACAAAATGTCCAGAAAATTTGGAACACCATGAAAAGGCCAAACCTGAGAATAATTGGAATTGAGGAAAGAAAAGAACACCAGCTCAAAGACACAGAAAATATATTCAACAAAATCATAGAAGAAAACTTCTCCCACCTAAAGAAGGAAATGTCTATAAAGATACAGGAAGCCTACAGAATACCAAATAGACAAGACCCACATAAAACGTCTGCTCGCTATATAATAATCAAGCCATTAAACCTACAGAACAAAGAAAAAATACTAAGAACTACAAAAAAAAGGCCAAATCACCTATAAAGGGAGACCTATCAGAATAGCACCTGACTATTCAATGGAAACAATGAAATCAAAAAGATCCTGGTCAGACATTATGTAGACACTAAAAGTGCATGGATGCCAACCTAGACTACTGTACTCAGCAAAACTGTCAATCAACATAGATGGAGTAAACAAGATGTTCTCATTTTTATCAAGTACACAGGATCCTAAGTTAGGAACTAACATGGAAGAATGCTGTTCTACAATTTCTTTAAGAGTAGTGAAAAATACATGTAACTAAACCTATAATGCTAAACTATTATGTAATTTCAGATGAACATTATAATTAATAAACTTGTGAAAGAACTATAATAAAGTATAACTTGAACAATGTAGTCTTTCAGAGTAGATATTTAGGGAATGTTTCATTAAAGACATGACCTTGGATTTGAACTGAAAGTGCAAAACCAGGAAATGCCTTGATAAAAAAGAAAGCAATCAGAATAGATTAAAGATCACAGAAAAAAAAAAAAAAAAAGAACTTAGCTTGCTGGAGAAACATCAGTGACAACAATAGAAATGTCAAGACAACTAAAGCAAGTGTCAAACATGGGAAAATAAAATTAGATGAGTTAGACTGAGCCTATTAGAACATGAAGAATAAGAGCTATGGAGGCTCTAAGATAAACAGACAACACTGTGTTTAGCATAATGAGTTCTATAGTGGGGAAAGTATATGTCTGGAAAATTCTTTAAGCTCTCAGTGTGAATAATGATCTCAATTTAAACATAAATATACCCCAGGTTAGATATTGAATAATACACTCAATTATATTGTTTTATTAACTTCTATATATGAGAAATGATGAAAAACCAGAAAAACTGAATTTGTCACACAGATTCATGTAGAACAACAAAAGGCAACACCTGATGTAATCTAGGTCTAACTAAAATCAATCTTCTTTTTATTGTGCCAAATATTCTCTGTGAATATTAAAGTTATGCTTTCCAATATGGTTAACAACAGCAAGAGGAACCTAGTGAAGCACTGACGTACTGATAGTTTAAGGAGAAATAAGCTATTAGTTAAAATAAACTCTAGACTTCACGCTTGGTATGGAAATATATAGAAAAAACAGGCTCATAGAGTTATTAAGATAGTATATAGACTCTAATTGAAGATGAAATTGAAGTAACTCTAGTTTTTCCTGCTTAAAAACTTATACATAATTTTTTAAGAACTTTGTATTTAAAAGTTATAAATATTAATATTATTGCCAATTTCCAGGAAGTGTAGCTTCAAAACTCAAGGATGTCTACCTTTTGACTTTCTTATTCATGAGGACACTGGTAAAAAGCAAGAAGAAGAAAAATATTTTAAAAACCAAATTCCCTTTTAAGAAGAAGAGGGGCTAAAGCTACCTTAAATCTGAAGACAAAGCAATTGCTTAGAAATTAGACATAACTGTTAAAGACAAACCATCTGTGCTCTAATGAGAGATGAGGAACTAGAAGAGTAAATTATGCTTCTAAGGTCATTACCAAGATTAAACAAGTTGCTGTAGGTAATACAGATATTCTGATAGGTTCTCTGAAATATCAGTGTATTTATTTGATACATTATTATTATTGCTCTGTTATTATCTATTACTGGCTAGAGTGATACTGATTTAAATTCTTGCTGCATTCTCCCTCTCAGTATAAAACGGTAACATTCTATTCTTCCACTTAGTACTGTACAATGTCTAAAAGATTTCTGCTTCTCATAAATGCTTTCTGTGCTCCAGTAGAACAAACAATGATAAGAAATGATCCCTACAAATCAGGAAAATGTCTTCACCAACCCTATATCTGGCAGAGACTGATCTCTAAAATATATAGACTACTCAAGAAACTAGAGCCCCAAAACCTAAATAAGCAAATTAAAAAATGGGGTTCAGAGCTAAAAAGGGAATTTGCAAAAGAAAAATAACAAATGGCTGAAACACACTTAAAAAATGTTCAACATCTTTAACCATCAGAGAAAAGCAAATCAAAACAACATTGAGATAGCACCTTACACCTGTCAGAATGGATAATATCAAAAACGTAGATGACAGCCTATGCTGGAGAGGATGCACAGCAAGGGGAATACCCCTCTATTGTTGATGAAAGTGTAGACTTGTACAGCCACTCTGAAATGCAGGATGGTTAGGAATCATTCTCACCAAGGATTCAGCAATATGAACATTGAACATATAAACAAAGAATGTACATTAGCATCCCAAAGGCATTAACTCAACTATGTTCATAGCAGCACTATTTCTAGTAGCAAGAACATGAGAATAAGCTAGATGCCCCTCAACTGAAAAATGGATTAAAAACTATGGTACATCTCCACAATGGAGTACTCCTGAGTGAGGTATCACAAGCTTAGAAATATAGGCTCAGGATGTACTCACTCGTAAGTGAACTTTAGATATAAAGCAAAGAATACCCAAGCTGGAAACCACAACCAATGAACAGCTTGGGTATTTAAGAGAGGAACTTAAGAGAGATATCCAGAGATTCCACTAGGAAGAGAAAATAGAGATTTCCTTAGCAAATGGGGAACATATAGGGTTGCAAAAAAGAAGACATTGGAAAAAATCATGAGAGAAGGATATAATTGAGTGAGAGGAGCAACAAAAGGGGGGAAGAGATGAATATCTTGATAGAGGAAGCCAACTGAGGTTGGGAAGAGAGACAGTGCTAGGGACACCTCCATGAGCTCACAAAATGTCCCTGGGTAGGTTTCCAAAACTGCAGGGTGTGCCTAAACAGAACTTCCCCTATAATCAAATGGATAACCACCCTAAGTATCATCATAGAACCTACATCTAACAATGAATAGAGGTGGAAACAGAGGTCTATGGATGAGCACTAGGCTGAGTTCCTGGTCCAGATGAGTAGGGTTGGGGGAGGAGAGTCTGGATGAGCAAGGGGATAAACATTATGAGAAAAATCCCCAAGTGATACCTGGCTGGAGCTCTGGGGAGCTCACTGAATCAAAAATAGCCACTGGGGAACCATCAAAAAAGAAGCTAGGCACTTAACGGGTAGGCAACATTTGATTGGCATGGGCAGTATGTGGAGCCTTGATGGGTGGAATCAGACTGTGCTCTTGTGCATGGGCTGTCACCTTGGAGCCCATTCGCTGCAGAGGAACACCTGAAACAGCCTTGATATTGGGATGAAGAAACTGAACTTTTCTGGAGTGGATGAGCCAGGCTGAGCTGACCCACCTTGAGATTTCTTGCCCTTTTGGGGGAGGCAGATGGAGAGATGGGGAGGGTGGAGGCTGAAGGCTGACTGGCAGGGACTAGGAGGAGAGAAAGGAGGTGGGAAAAAAAGAAAAAAGAAAAAAGAAAAAAAAACATTTAATAGTGTTCCTTCTGTTTCTATTGTGTAAAAATTTGAGAAGTATTGACATTATTTCTAGGTCTAATATTCTATGTAATTATAACCACTATGCACTCACAATATCACCATTTATGCAGATACATTCCACAGAACACTGAAGATGTCACTAATCCTCTGTTAATCCGAAAATCCCTGTGTTGTACCAACACTTCATGAATGGCTTATTAGCTCTTAGTCATTGCTGTTGTGTTTGGTGTCATATTCTTCAATGGCATAAGATACTGGCAATTTGTTTTTATCAACTAAATATCCTCTCATTTACCTTCATAAAAGTGTTGTACTTAAGTGCCAGATGGCAACACAAAGTATTAAACATAATGTACATGGATGGGATGCTTTCTTTTTTTTTTTTTTTTAAACTTTATTTTATTTATTTATTTACTTATTTGTCTTGATGTTTTCCTGGAACTGGAACTACAGACAGTTGTTAGCTGCCATGTGGGTGCTGAGAATTGAACCCGGGTCCTCTGGAAGAGCAGACGGTGCTCTCAACCGCTGAGCCATCTCTCCAGCCCCGGATGGGATGCTTTCAAATGAATGGAAAAAACTAGAAAGTTAAAGATCATTGTGAATTTTATGAGATTTTGATGTGGGACCAACATATGCTCTGTGTGTGTGTGTGTGTGTGTGTGTGTGTGTGTGTGTACTAAGGAACTAGCAAAAATAATTATTTCTTGAATATAGTGATAAAATTCTGAATATTTTTTTACTTTATTTATTATGAATAAAGAACTCACATTTTCTATACTTATATATCCTTATTTAAGGTCCCTTTACCCTCCCACCACATCAGGTCATTCTCTCTTCTCCACATGTATATGTACATGACTGATATTCCATTAATATTTAATATTTAATATTTATATTTCTGAGGATGTAATTCTGAATTCTAAGAATTTTCTTAAAAAATATAAATTTTTGCTAATACGTAGTAAATGTTACATCTGGTCATTCAATGATGACCGTATATATTCATAATATGAATATGTGAGTTTTATGATATCTGCGTATTTGAGTTCATTGTTTATGGCTTTTCATAAGAGGAAAGAAACTACAAATTAAGGTGTTTATGAGCTTCAAACATTATTCAACCAGTTAGAGTGTTTCCTGGGAAGCCTGATGCCTTAAGTGTGATCTCACAGCTCATGGGCAAAGGGAGAGAAGCCAAGCCATGTAGATTGTTCAAGCGTCCTACATACATTCCAGTGCTCAGATATACACATCACATGTAAACACATGATATTAAAGAAGAGAAAGATAAAATTGAGAGGCACATATGAAAGAGAAACACACTCAATTGCTGATTTCTCTATATGTATTTATTTTGATTTTTACAATTTTGATTCTACATGGATTGCAATGAATGGGTCTTCAGCAGAGTTACTAATAGAAAAGTGAGCTTTGCCATCACTGCCAACATTGACTTTAATTCCAGTGCAATTGCCATCAATTTTGTCTCCAGAAATGACATCACAATATGTGCCAGCAGGAAGACCAGTCTGTAAAGTTGTTGACAAAGACCTGGGGGAGGGGGAGTAGTATTTAATGTAAAGTAGTACTAAATGTAATATTTAATTTAATTTATAAGTTGTATTTCATTTAATTTAACCCAGTCAAATGCAGGAAGATATGTTGTCTATAAACAAATATATACTATTAATTTGTGCTAGAACACTAAGGCTTCAGAATCTCAGTAAAAGAATACAAAAGCCAGAACTACAAGTGAGGAATCGAGATTTCTCCAGACCAAGGGCATTATTATAAACGTTTTATTTTCGTGGGCTGTAATGACTGTTCCCAGTCAAAGAAAGGAAGAGAAGCCAGTGAATCTCAGCAGTAAAGGACTCTTGTGAGGAACATCATTCTTTCAGGCCCCTGCACTGCAGAATTTAAACTAATAACTTTAAAAAAATGTCAATAGCATCAGTTTTTCAAAAGTTAATTTTTAATATATACAGCCATAACAGATTTTGTTTTCTTAGAATTAAGCATTACCTAGCATTTCTGTAGCCAACTGGAAAACACATTTGTAGTAGTAGGAAACTGTCTACATAATATAATTCTGGTGGTCCTAAACAACCAGCTATGTGTTCTTTCAAAAAAGTATGAACTTCAGTTATTTTGTTTTCAGCTAATAAAATAATTCATGGAAAAATACTTTCAACCTGATATAAAATTGATTTTTTCTTTTATACCAGGTACATTTATTTTATGGCATAAACTTATTATCTAAATGATTTTTCACATATAAAAAATATAAAGGAACAGGAAAAAACTGAGATATAAGTGTATAATATAAAATCCTACTTTAATTCATACCCACTTACCAGTCATCATTGTTAAAGACAATGAATCCTTTGTTTCCTCTGCCAAAGGCTACTTGGTTGCTGCCATTATCCCACCAGTTTGAGAAAGGTTGGCCATTGACTACATTTCTGAAGGCAACCATATTCCTAAAAGCACAATAGCATGTGAAATCATAGTACCCTCCATCTTCAACAATTTAAAACAAAAAGTTAAAGAACTTTCTTATTAAAGATCTATAGGGGAAACTCCCTACCTTATTTGACGCCATCGATGCTCACAGACCCAGTCATTGCCACAAGTTGTGTCTGGATTGATGGTCACCTCTTTGGTTACTCCATTGTTATTAGGTGGTCCAATCCAGTCATTCACATCCTTAATTTTTAGAAGAATCATTTGAGTGCTTGGATTTGCTGTTTCTTGCCACTTCAGGAAGTTCAAACTAAACCTCTTATGCTACATTTTTTTTCCTGCAGTGTCTATTTTTACTTTAAGCTCTACAGTATTTTGCAGACCTTCACTGAGTCCTTAAATTCTGTGAAAACTCCAGTTCTCTACTTCTCATTTCAAAACACCAGAAATAATTTTTAAATATCTCATTTTCTACCAGTGCTGTATCTGCTCAATAGCAAAAAAAGACCTTCATTTGCACCTAAATTTAATGAAATTAGAGCCAAGCACACTAGTGTAAGAATTCAGTTACTACCAATTGAAATCTTTATCATTATACATAATATAAATGTACTTCGGTTTGTTATTAAAAGAAAGACATAGTTTTGGCTAATAAAAAAAATTATATCTCTGGAAGTCTTTTACTATAACAATTTCTAAGTTAATAAGAGTTTATTTACTATTATTCAGTGGTAAAATGTTATTAAAATATTTTGATATTTTTATTAAGCTTAAAAAACAAGTGCACATTTGGTGATGACTACATTTTAAAGAGTTTTCTGAAATAGAGGCTTATCTTAAGTATAAAAACTCTTCAGGAATAGAAAAACTTTCAATAAAAACAAAGTCAATTTCATTTTGAAAAGAAAAAATATTTGACGGAAGTCTAAAGAAGAATCATTTTTATCTTGAAGTATCTCTATATTTCTATATTCTTGCATTGAAATAGAAATCTTCACATAGTTATTCAGATGTCTTATGATTTAGTTTTTAGAATTATTTTCAAATTGTTTAAAATTATGCACCAACACTTATTATTTATAATACTATAAACACATATTGCTTATGAACACCCAAGTAAGTTACTCTCCTGTAGTTCTTGTAACTTCCTATATATTATATAGCTTATTATCATCAAAATAGTTCTCTTCTTATTCCCAGAAAAAAAACTGAAATGTATTTAAATATGGTAACATTTATTTTACCAAAGGAAGAAAGAATTTGAAGTTCTATTCAGTATCAACAGGCATGATCCATTATTAACTTTATTAAGAATATTTGTTTTCACTCAGAACCTTTCTTTTATTTAAACTCTTACTTTAATTATCAAATATGTAATACAATGCCTTAATTTATAAACACTTAATAAATAAACACTAAATAATAAGCATATTTGCTATAACTTCCTTGAAATTAAATCAGAACATCTTTAATTTCCAGATTAAAACATGCTTCAAAGAACTTCAAGACTTACTTGTCCATTCTGGATGTTTCTTGCCCAACGGTAACTTGACATCACTCGTGTGAATCCATAAGGATGAGCCAACATAAATCCAACAGCCATTTTATACATTCTGAAAGTTTCAAAATGGTTTTAAAGCAGAAAATATAATAATAATGCTGTCATGCAAAGCAGGTCACACAACAGCAAAGAATGTTCTCCCACCTAGGATCCCAGAAGGTCAAGATGGATGCTCCTCCTGCACCATGTCCTCGCTGATTATCATGGTTGTCCACAAACACAAGGGCTCTGTCAGTGGGCACAAAACCCCAACCTTCTCCCCAGTTCCTACATTAAAAAAACATATTATCATTTCACAAAGGTTAGAGTAACTTTATATATGGCATCCTCAGTTATCTACATAGATGATAATTGAATAAGTATTCTGTCTACATGTACATATGCACATATGTATATACATATATAATATCATTTACTAGACATCCTAACTTAGGTCTTACAATATAATTCTTTTGGCATGAAAATATTTTTCAAATCCTTATTGCATCCATTTTATGCATTTGAGAAGTAAATGACCAATTTTACACAATGAAAAATAAAAATTAATGGGTTCTTATACAAAATATTCAAATTTTTCAGTTAACTATTTGAAATAATATATGGGTTCTATACTTGACCTCATAATATTATTCTTGAATATGATATAATAATGACCTATCTTTAATGGACCATAGGTAAATGTACCCAGAACTTCATGGATTTTATGACAAATTAACAAAAATTAGTAAATGATATTCTGGATTATCAAAGTATTGATATCTCCAGTGAAAAACATAATTAGTTGGGTTTAGAAACAGTAAGTCTAATAATCAGTTATCATAGCCTTCTAAATGACAGTAGTTGAAGACTTACTGGTATTAACTGGTAAAAAATAATTATGATAGAAAAAATTAAGAAATGGTGCATATTTACTTCAAATAGGACATCTTCTCGCCATCCCACTTGCGGATAACTGTCCCGAGTTTTGCTCCAAACTTAAATTCTGTCACGCGACCATTTCCAAAGTACTCACTACTTTTAATTGCTTCACCGCCCAGATCAATGACCTAGGAAATACATTGGGACAAATGTAAATTTTAATATAAACTTAAAGCATATTATGTAATATAATGTCAATTAGAAATCATTATAATGTTTTGTTACTTGAATTGTTCCTAATAATCTCTGTATGCAAAAGTTCAGATTTTCTCACAAAAAATGTATGTCAAAATACTCAAAGAAACCAAATTGCAGGGTCACTTCTTATCCTACATGATGATGGACAGATGGGAGACTTTATTAGTGCACACTGATATAACACTTGCTGTCACATTGCAATATAAGTGCTTATACACACATTATTTTTTTCCAAGGAAACAAAACTATAAAGAAATTACCCCCAGGACACTTCAAATGACATTATTGCTGCACAGAAATTTCATCAATTTGTCTAAACACTTGTAAACCTTATAACATGGAAAAATTTCAAGTTCAGAAAGACTGGTGAAAGGCAACAATCATTATGGTTTCTTTGTATTTCATAATGCTATCCATGAACTTAGAAAATGCATTAATGTAGTATGCACTTACTTGATACATGTTGTGGTAAAGAAGTAAGTGTGCTACCTCTGAAAACAACAATGTTTTTACTAAAAAGCAAATTCTATACACTGTAATTGAATAATTTTTATATTAACCCACATCATAAATTGTATGCTTAGTAAAATCTCTTATCAACTATCTGTTTTACAAGATGATGCCATTTTAAAGAAAAATTCACAAGACCTGTGCACTACACAGAGAACTATACACTACTGAGGAATTATGAAAATGGGTAATGTGAATTCCCTGGGGGAGACCTTACCATTTATTGTCCAATACCAACATATAAATATATGAGATATATGAATAGTATCAGTTATATTTAAAAACATGTTTGTATAGATAAATGATACACTAGTTACAGATAAATAGGTAGCTGGAAGATGGATATATAGATAGACAGATGATAGATAGTAGATAGACAAATAGAGATAAATGTGTGTGTGTGTGTGTGTGTGCATGCATATGTACAATAACAAGTCAAAAGTCAAGGCCATTAATTTGATGAAACATGTGGAGGACTATGTAGAAGTATTTAGAAACATCAGGAAGTATTGTAATTAAATTATGGTACTAAAGTTTTTTAAAAAGCATGTATATTGTTTTACCTCTTGGAAAATAAAAGGTCTGCTTCCTTGAGAGAACCATTTGGTATTTAAGTTATGGAGTTTATCCAAAATTGCCTTTATGTCTCCAGGCCACATGTGCTTAGCAGCATCAAGTCTGAAGCCTGCTACACCAATGTCTATGAGATGGTTCATGTAATCAGCCACCTTGCCACGAACATAATCTTTCTCCAGTGCAAGATCCAGAAGGCCAGACAGTCGACAATTTCTGACCTATGAGGCAAAAAGAAAAAGATTGATTTATAAAAACATCATGTCTAGTCTAAGAATCTGTTTCATCATTCAATCAGAACTTCATTTACAAATCAACATTTTCATTTACTTAGAAGATGGAAAGAACTCATGTTTTTATTGTACCACAAGCTTAAAAGAATTTTCTCTTGTATATGTAGAAAACATCAAATAAAATTGGTAAGAAATTTTGATGGTTAATTCTCTGTCTTTTTCTCCCTCTCTCTCCTCCCTCTTCTCTCTATCTCTGATTTCATTTTCCTCCTCCTACCTTTCTCTTTTTCTATTAATGTGCTACCATTATTCTATGTAGTTCACAAAATACATACTAGAATATTCAATGTAAGTAAGCAGAGTGCTACAAAACTGAAAATATAAAGCTGATTTTAATTTCTAATAATTTTGCATAATAAAACATTTATATAACTTATAAAACTATAGTTTTAAGTTTTCACAGAAAAAAACTCTAGAGCATTTGTTTACTTTATTTTTAATTTTGATGCAACACAATGCCACCAAAACTTAGAACTTTTTTTCATTTCTATTTTTTAAGCATTTAGTCTTAGTAATTTCCGTTCCTATAAAATCTGAACGTTATTCTCAGTAGATATCTGTAAATTTCTTTTGCATACCGAGATGGCTAGATGCTACTTTATTCTGATTAATAATGCTCTCATTACCTGATTAGCATCATTGTAGTTATGAATTTCTCCATTACATTTACTGTCATTAAAATCCCAAGCAGAGTATGGAACTGATGGGAATTCCCTGTTACCAGCATTGTAGTAACTTCCACAGGTACTGCTTGTTCCTGAACCACCGCCTGAGCCACACATGTGATTAATAACTGCATCCACATAAATACGCACCTGGAGAAAAGATGTACATACTTCAGGCAAATTCAGAAGTATAAAGTTACAATGGCAAACTCACAACATGCTAGCAAATCTCCATATCTATTGTCTGGTAGATGCTTTATACATACTTTTTTAAATAAAGAGTCAAAGGTGATAGAAAATTAATGCCAAATAAAACTACCAATAGCCCTAATATTTGATAAAGATTAGAAAACTACTAAGTAGAGATAAAAAGGGAAACAAATATTTAAACCAAAAGATAGATCTTTGAGGAAATAAAGATAAAAATGAGAAACTATTGCTTTTGAGATTTGCACGCTTTTGAGAATAAGTGATAAGAATTGCATTATTTCTATCATGTCTGAGGAACTGAGTGGACTTTAGTGGTTGAAAGGGGATATTTTTCAGTAACATCAATGATGGGATAAAGCCCAAGAATTGTCAGTAGTAAGATATATCACATAAAATAGCTTTAACCATCATATCTGAACCAACATTTAGCTTCACATATATAAGGGAGCATACATAGAAAACTGTATATAGAAACAACCACAACTACAAAGAAATTGAAACATAAGTTCCTGAAGATGTTGAAATTGGTAAGATGAAAGGAAAAGATCTATTGTGGAAGTTTACAAAGATGTTTGGAAAAAGAAGCAGGTAGTAGCTGAGTCTTAGGGACAAAAAGTTAGATATTTTTCTTCATTATAGGGAGAGAAGAAATGTTCCAACTAAAACAGTGATGTTTAAAAAAGCTCATATATTGAAAGAGTGAGAAAATCTGTACCTTTTATCTTAGCCAATCTAACAGGTGTTAGGTGGTATCTCAAAGTTGTTTTGATTTGCATTTCTCTGATGGCTAAAGATGAAGAGCACTTTTTCAGGTGCCTTTCAGCCATTCGTAGTTCCTCTGCTGAGAATTCCCTTTTTAGATCTGAACCCCATTTTTTGATAGGGTTATTCAAGGTTTTAGGATCT